>JAUJYT010000164.1:0-26542 GCA_033996565.1 Nanhermannia nana
AATCCCTAAATTATGTTACGCAAATTAGGGTGGGTAGGGGTCAAGCTTTAATGTAACTAAAGCGTAACATATGGGGGGGGGGGGGTTTTGACAATTATTATTGAAAGATGATACCATTGATGGTTAACTCTCGATGGTGAGCGCTAACTTCAAGCGTAGAAGTTTAGCAAGCTTCAAATTTTTTGAAACAAATGTTTTATTTAAGCAAAATTACTTTAATAATAAACTATCATCATTTAGTTTTAAAGGATTTAGACTAAGTATCGCACACTTCAATGTTATTCGTGTAAAATAAGTGAATTTTGTTTAATAACAATTCATCTAAAACATGAAATGTGGACTCAGGTAAATGTTCGGTATTATAGCGTGAGCTCGAGCATGAAAATACCCTCAAGTGCTGGACGAGCTCTTAACATGAACATCTATTCTGAAAGCAGTTACATCTAATTAAATTATTAAACAGATTAGAATTCAATAACTGCATCATCAACTTCATCAATAATCCTAAACTTTAAAAATTTTTTATCACGTAATGTTACAGCATGGGGGAGGGTGGGAGTCAGAAAAATGCAGGTTAACGTAACGTGATTTATAGTGACGCCTAAGTTCAATTAAAATTGATATTTTTTTAAATGTTTATAAATTCTTCTTTTTTATGTAATTTTATTTTAAATAAAGAGATTATTTTCTGGCTCTTCACTCATTTGAATTGAATTCATGAAAACACTTACGGTATATAATATATGTTTAACACCAAAAATGAAGTTTAAATATAAAATACCGGTAATGAGTTTGAATTTTCTGCTGAATATTACCCGTAATTAATATTCATCCGTCAGAAAGCATAAAAACCTCTTAAACAGAATTAAGTGATTCGTAAAATGAAATCAGTTTTAAATATGAAATAAGTTTATAATTAAAAGTAAATAAGAATTATTCGAAATCAAAATTATTTATTAAACAATTAATTTATTCAAAATTTTGCAAATGATTTCTTAGCGCCGGAAGATTTGGTCACTTTAAGGACATTAAAGCGCACAGTTTTACTCAATGGACGACATTCTCCAACTGTCACCACATCACCGACGGCTACGTCTCTATAAATATAACATTAAATAAATAAAATTAATTATTCGTTAAATAAAACGTTAAAACAAAATAATAGTTAAAAATATCAGAATTGTATTAAGAGAGTTGTCCTCAACGCTAATATCGAAATAACTCAGTAGACCGTCGTGTTTATCATCACATATAATATAAATAGAGAAACAAATAGTGATATAAAGTGAGAATCACCTAAAACAAGGTGAGAGATGAACCGACATATTTCTGTGTCTTTTCTCAAATCTGTTGTATTTTCTAATGTAATGCAAATAATCGCGACGAATGACAATAGTTCTCTGCATTTTCATCTTAATCACCACTCCTCTCAATATTCTTCCTCTTATGGCTACGTTTCCAGTGAAGGGACACTTCTTATCAATATAAGTGCCTTCGATTGCCTACAATTCAATTGTAATTAATTAATAATAAGACAATTCAAAGGGTGAATGAGTGCTCACATCTCGCGGTGTTTTGAATCCGAGCCCAACGTTTCGGACGTAACGCAAACTCTTCTTCGACTTTTGTTTACCTAAAGTCGGCTTTCGGTTTAGGAAAACCGTCGGCTGTTTCTGAAACGCCTTCTCTGTCTATTGATTGACAAACATTTCTATTTTAATAACTATTAAATGCAATTAATTTTTAAATAATTATAAATTCATTTTAAGCAAAACACGTGAAAACTCGACATTTATTTGTTCAAAATTAAAATTAATTGTATTAAAAAACAATACAATACCTGATCTGCCATTTGTTTGTTTATTATTTGGTTAAGAATTCAAACCAAACCTTAATTCAAAAGTAAATACAATTAAAAAAATAATAACTAAATTAAAAACGTGTGAAACAAACCTATGGCTCTGCAAAAAGGAAAAGGAAATGCATTCACTCACTTACGGGTCGACTCATAAATGACGTCTTATTTTTGTTAAGTTTATTGAATTTATCTAATTATAGGAATAAAGTACGTCCGAAACGGTCCGAATAATTCGGGTATTATTTTAAAATTATGTTAAATAGATTTTAAGTTAGTGTTAAGTAATGACAAATTGCGCTATAAATCAATTAAATTAAATATAAATTGTATATTACTTACAGATACTTTCCTGTACTTAATATATAATATTAAAACACTTTACAACCCTATTCAGGGCCCAGCTTTAGATCCTCGCATCTTAAATAAAAGTGACGTAATTAATGTATTCTTTTAAGCAGGATTTTAGTGTTCATCTATTGAGCATCCTACTTTTTAATAATCATGCAGTGGATCCTTTGGAACTTTTGGAGGAGACAGAAAAGGCATGCATATGACAGTATATGACACATTTTTTTTTATAAAAATAATAATAATGTGAATTTTATGGCCAACATCTAAATGTTCATTAAATCAGAGACAGACATATACAGCTATATAGCTATATAGACAGCTATATAGAAGGAGATGAGATCAAGTTATTTGATTATATTTATATATTTTGTCTTTATTGGGGGGCTCAGACTCTTAGTCCGCATAATGTTAGGATACTTTAGAGTTGAACATTAGGTGTCTTTTGCGTCGGGTATTGGTTTAGCACTGAAGCACTGGTTTTCAATCTTTTTATGTGATGGCTCGCTTATAATCAGAGAAACCAAAAATATGTGAAAAATATGTTAAGTTAAGAAATAGTAAAACAACCCCTTATAGTAATGCGTGAAGTTTTTATCAATCATTGCTTTTAATTCATAAATTTGTAAAAAATTATTCAAAGTTTCAAAAAAACTTATGAAACAATCAAATATTACTCTAAGATTATTTGTTTGATAATAATTCATGTATTACTATAAGGGGTTGTTTCACTATTTCTTAACATATTTTTCACCTATTTTTGGTTTTTCACATATTTTTGGTTTCTCTGCTTATAATGCATTTGGACCTTTCATATGACTCATATTTAAATAAAAATCGAACTTAATTTTACATAACTTTAAAATCCTCAAAGTTTTAATTATATGTTTGTTTGAATGCTTTATTTTTAATTAAAATTCTTTCAAAATTAAACTTATTTTTGATGAATTTATAATGAATTTTCAATTAATTTAAAAAGAAAATGTAATGGTCTTACAGTATAACCAATTTTAGCTTATCCTTCAATATAATGTATGTTTTTTTAAGTTTATACAGATTTTAAAGATTTTAGTTTATTATTTATATGAATTAACGTTTGGGATATCTGTCGTATGCGTAGTATATTAAGAATATATTTAATCTTATTTTTATTTGTATTGCAATTTATTAATACTTCATTTTTGTGATACGATCTTAAGCTATCTCAAGCACATCACAAACAGATAACAGGCATACCGTTAGCCCGGGTTTACCAGAGTTGACAATCGATCACTTAAAGGATTGCTTTATATAGTTTGCAAAACCCTTATAAAAGTTTATTTAATGCTAATTAATGGAGTTATATTAAAATTTCATTTATCTTATTAGAAGTTTAATTAATTCTTAGCATTAATTCAAAGCTATTTTAAAGGTGTTTAGAGATTAAAGTTTTTATAGGGTTTTGAGATTCAATTTTGCTAACTATTAACGGCTTATCTAATAAATAGTTGCTTTAAATCGATTATTCATTTTGTATGTAATAATTTATTTAATAATAAATAAATGTTTGTATTTGTTTATAGAAATCAATAAGTTTTCAAATTATTTAAATTGACGTTAAGATTATTTTACAAAACTCTATATAAGAGTCAATTACTGAAGCATTCCTTTGAAGCATAGTTTATGAGTTTTATATAATGTGAGAAAACTCTAAAAAATATGTTTAATTCAAAACTAAAGAGATCTGTATTATGAATGACATGAACTTTATTTAGAAAGATTAGACATAAGTTTTGTTTGAATTACATATTATTGTATATAAGAGTTTATTGACTCACAAAAAAGTACAGTGAAATGTAGACCATTGTTCTTAAGGCATACTCATTGAGACTGTGGTCTACGTGAGAGTCTCTCTCATATGTTATTGGACTCAATGTATAGATTGAGTGCATTTAAAGGGATATATCAATGATTTACAAACACTAATAATAAATGTATAAAATGGCTGTCTTTTGTTTGTCTCGATTTCACTTCATTTTAAAGTCTATTTATTTCAAATAATACCTAATATTGCGTTAAATAATAGATAAATATTTGACCAGAAGCTTAAGATAGGCTTTAATTGCATTGAATGAACAGTTAAATTGATTTGAGTGTAAAGTAAATGTATTGAAGACATAAACAAATGAATGCCTCAATCGTTTCAATCATTTCCTTATAAATTGTATTTATTTTTAATCATTAATTATCTATTATTTTACTGTAAATACAATTGAAAACACATTTTTTATTTATGTTTTGTTATTGAGTTTGTGTTAATACTAATAATCACTGATTAATAATAAGATTTTGACGAAAGCTTTAAAAGTAATAATTAGTTGTGAATTGTGTTGAATATTGATATAAATCAGTAGAGAATGGGTTTGACTGACAACAGTTCCAGTTCGACAGCAATTCCCCGAATAATGGTGTTCAGGCCCACACTGGAAGAGATGAAAGACTTCTCCAAATATTTGGAATATATGGAAAGTCAGGGCGCGAACAAAGCGGGTCTCGCGAAGGTCTGACACCCTTTGCTCTCTTTATCTTATATTTAACTTATTTTATATTTTATTTAAATATTCTTTCAGATAATACCCCCTCCAGAATGGATCCCCCGAAAGCGCGGTTACGACGACGTCGACATCACAATCAAAGCTCCGATACAACAAGTGGTCACCGGAGGGCAAGGGCTGTACCAACAGTACAACATTCAGAAGAGATCGATGTCTATAAAGGACTTCAAAAAGTTGGCCGAAAGCGCGAAATACAAAACTCCCACTTATTTTGATTACGAAGACTTGGAGAGGAAGTACTGGAAGAACGTGACCTTTAACCCGGCCATATATGGCGCAGACGTTCCCGGAAGTCTGACTGACGAGGACTGCAAAGAATTCAATATCAATAACTTGAATACAATTCTGGATATGATTAACGAAAGCTATGGAATTAAAATAATGGGCGTCAATACGGCGTACCTCTACTTCGGAATGTGGAAGACGACTTTCGCCTGGCATACAGAGGATATGGATCTCTATAGCATTAATTATCTCCATTTCGGTTCTCCCAAGTCCTGGTATTGCATACCTCCAGAACACGGCAAACGATTGGAGCGTTTGGCTAATGGTTTAAACCCTTTTTACTATTTCTCATTCAATTTTCTATTGATTTACAGAAATATGTTTTTGCTTTCAGGGTTTTTCCCGAACAGTTATAAGACATGTCCCGCATTTCTTCGGCACAAAATGACTTTGATCTCACCCCAGGTTCTCAAGAAGTATTCGATACCATTCAACAAAATAACTCAAGAAAGTGGAGAGTTTATGATCACATTTCCGTATGCATATCACGCCGGATATAATCACGGATACAATTGTGCGGAATCTACTAATTTCGCTCTTTCGCGTTGGGTTGAGTTTGGGAAGAGAGCTTTAAGGGTATGTCTCGTTATAATTATGTTAATATTTGTGCAAAAATATCAAAAAAGCAAATCCTATTTGTATTCTTTTGTTGTAGTGTATGTGTAGAGCAGATGCAGTCAAGATAAGTATGGAGGCGTTCGTTAAGAGGTTTCAACCCGACAGATATGAACTATGGCTCGAAGGGAAGGACATCGGACCTGATCCTAAGGACCCGTGTCATATCTGTGCTGCACCCGCGCCTTCCAGTTATGAATTGAATGTTATGTCTAAATTGTAAGTGTTTTAAAAATATATTTTAATTATTTTAATTTAATTTCTACTATATTTGTATTATTTGTAATTCATTTAGTAATAAACACAAACGCCATCCGCCACACAAAAAAGACTATTCTTCTGATACTGAAGAGTACGTCAGTGATGAGGAATGTCCAGAACTCGAGAAGATGTTTTCGCCGCCGACTAAAGCTGCCCGAAAAATGTTTGAAACAGACAATGAAACTGATTTACTCAAAGTGACGGCAATGGCTCCGAGTATTGCTGCGATCAGTGCCGACGCAATCTCTTCAATGCCAAAACCTCCGAGTATTTCAGACACTATCTTACGTCTGCACAAAAATCTTAATTCGTCTTCAGATAAGACTAAAGAGAAAAAACGCAAAAAGCGTTCGAATGCAACTGAATTACCACCTCATATGTTGAATCATTCATATGCGAAACCAAATCAAGACTCATATGTGTCGTCATGTACTCAACCAAATAGTAATAACACAAACTATGATTATTTCGCACACATTTCAAACTTACTCAACGACAGCTCTGTTTTAAATCCAAATCCATTGCAATCAAAATTGAAATTAGACGGAGTTTGTAATGCATCACATTCTGAGTCAACCTCAACGACCACACAATCATCAGATTTAATGTCAAGAAAGGAGCCATCAATACCTTCACAATCGTTTTCAAACTTTAATAATTTAAATGAGTCTCCATTTGATGCCAAAAACTTTCAAATGCAAGCATTTACTAACTTTGCATCAGATAGTGTTAAGTCTGCACACATACCACCTCCTATTATACCTTATTATGAATATTCTCCTTTGGATAATCTGAGCCCCCCTTCAAATCCGCCTCTACTTAATCCCCACGAGTTCTCCAATGCGAACAACTTCTTCAATGACAAGTTTCTACCAATTAATGGATCCGATCAAGTGATGAATGGTTCAAGAATAAGTGATCAGAAGATGGTTGAGGCGAGCACTTCAACAGAAGACTTGGTTGGTGTCAATCATGTAAAGCATTCGTTCAACACTTCTAATCATTCTAATCATGCAAACAATGTAAGTGTCAGAGTATTTAAATTCTATATAAATAATTAGTTTAAAATCTTTATTTCTTATCATACAATCCATTCTATGTATGAGATATTTAACTATTACTTTACTCAAGTCTGAGAAGTATTTGTTTCTGAAGTTCGCACTTTTCGTTATTAATGCGCTCAATATATGGAGGATTTGATTAATAGTTTGTTTAATATAATTATTGTTTTAGTTATGATCTATTGTTAGTCTTTAATGAATGGTTTAAATAAGAATTTAAAGTTAGAACTCATTCATAAATTGTTAATATGTTTGTTGCAATTTATTTGTCAATTAATTTAAATAATATAAAGCTTTTGAGACTATAATTAAAGCTTAAATTAAATGTTGCGGTTTTGATAATATTTATTTATTTCTAATTAAATGATTGGTTTTATCTATATTTGTCTTAACACCAAATTTACGATTAAAATTCATATCTGTTTTAGTTTAAAAATAGAGTTATTGTAGTTATTATTTATTGGACACAGTTTTAGATCAGACATAAAGTGCCCAACAATTAAGTTTAGAACTTATGAGACAAAGTTTTTTCAACTTATATATAGGGTATTAAAAGATATGTTAATGTCTTCTGCAATACTATGATAAACAAAACAGTTATTATATGAAATCTATAACAAAATACTAATTTTGGACACAATTTTTTAAGTGACAGGAACTCCATATCATTTGCATAATATATTAGAAAATTTCTTGTGAGAGGTGATAAAACTTTGCTCTACATTCCTATGTTATGCAGAGATTTTCTTATTCGTCTCATCTCTTGAGGTTTTAGTCATTCTTACGATTCTTACTCTTTTAAAACTTAATCAGTTTTTGATAAAACAAAGTCAAAATCAGTCATAGATTGACAAAAAATAGACGTATTGTTGAATTGATTCAGTTTTAATACTTTGCAAAATGTAACTGACTTGTAATCATTCAGTTACAGTCCGACTCGGATTTTAGTAATTATAATAATTTTGACGATTTTCGAAATTTAATTATAATTTACTAATGATTTTCAAGTAACGCATCAGTTGATTAACGAATAATTATATATAAAAATTTAGTTATAATTTATGACATGAACCCATTCAGTCTTTAATTTGTATGTTATACCTATTATTGGATCTATTCCTGGAATAGGAATCGAATAGAAATGAACAAATTTCTTGTAACTCAAACATCACTAGAGCCCAAAAATATCAAACGAAAACACCTTTAAGGAGTTTTCTATACATTGTATAAAACACGAAATTTTTGAAATTAATAAAACGAAATAAAATCATACGCTAGTGTTTGTACTGTATGACCCATTTTAGAGGCAATTTTAACCCATAGTAAGATTTAGCGCAACATTTCTGTGTACCGACAAGTTGCTAAAATCGAGTCAGACTGTAATTGATTTTTTTTGGTCAAACTTCAAAATTGAATATTAAAGTCCTCAACATTTGAGTCGAGATTAGAAGAAACAGTTTCTCTATTGGAAAGTCTGCCATACATTCGAATTAATTAAGAGGTGAGTGAATCACAAAATATGTCGGTTCAAAACTTGATCGTCGGTGAAGGTGTGACCGCTCGAAACTTCAAGTAAATAACACTAACAGTAGTATTCAAAGAACACATTTGAGGACCTGTTTAAGGCTTAATAGGTATGCAAACCTCACTATCTGAGGGTTCAACAGTGCCCTTAAAACCTGTGGCTTTATAACAATTAGTGATGTTTCGCTTTTCGAAAGTTAAATACAATCGAAATGAAAATTTTTCTCAAATTTCAAATCGAAATGAATTTTTTCTCAAAATTGAAATCGAAATACAATCGAAATGAAAAATTTTCTCACAATTGAAATCAAAAATTTTCTAAAAATCGAAATGAAAAAACTTGAAAGCGCAACATCACTAATAACAATGATTGAAAGCTAACTTTAATCGAACACTATCTGAATGAGTAATAAAGGACTTCGGAAGATATCTGAACGTACTTTAGTGCTGTAATAGTACTTAAATTAGGATTAAATTTGTGCAAAAATATCGAAATTCTATTAAAATATCAAACAACTCAAGAAAAAAAAACAATATATAAGTTTCAAATATTTTCAATTATAATACAGTATTTTCATCATTTATAAGATGTCACTCATATCGATACTTCATTCTTATTATCTGCTTATTATATGAGTTTAACATTTGCTCTGAGAAGAGATTTTTTTTTGCTGTTCTTGAACTTTAATAGAGTTAAAAAACTGTTACAGTATTACAATTTCTACTTTTGGTAATTTTTAATCCGACCCTTAATATGATTACATGGCTATAGACCTTATTCTTACCTTTTGTAAGTGCGCTTTCCTGTAGAGCAGACAAGTATTGCACTAAAACCTAAACATAACTCTATGGAGGGTTAGGTTTTAGTGCAATACATACCTGCTATACAGGAAAGCGCACTTATAGCCTAATTACTGGATACTATATTTTTCGATTCATAACTATTAAAAAAGTCAAAATAGTGGAAAGTTTCAGAATTCAGTCGATAGGTTTTTAGTGATTGTATTTTATAAACCACTCATCTCCAGAAAGACTGAAGAATTCCCTGTTAAGGCAATACACATATATGAAGAGATTAAGGTTGACAGACATCGAGTTCAAATATATGGACAAAACTATTAAAACAACCTTTTAATAAATTTAAACAGTTTTTTGCTTCTTATTAACACTTTCTATGTCCCAGTCCTTTAAATATCTTATGTCTTAACCATTAACCATCTAATGTGTCGTAAAATAGTCTGCTTCAACTGGAATGGAATTTATCAACTTTTAATGTAAAATTTGTTTTGTGATACCCATTGGCTTTTAGCTGTCGATCTATTGAACTCGAACTCGTTTTATTTATTTTTTATTTTATTTTATTTTTTTTATAAAGTCAAATGAATGCAACATTTAGTTATTAATTGTAAAACAGATTCAAATATTAAGTTGAGCCCAGATTTGAACATTCAGTTGAGCGCAAATTTTATTTCAAAGTTAATCTCGAATTCCTAATGTCTGCATCTGTTTAACCTTCAATTACAAGCCTTAGGCATTTTGCAATCCTTTACATCACTTTTGATTAAAAATGAGTAATGAAATCTCAATAAATTTACTATAAAAATGATCAAAAATTATATATAATGCTATTTCTAGTTCTATTCTTGTTTTTATATGTAAGGGTATTTCAAATACTCTATAAAACTTGTTCTTATCACAGTCTGGCGGCTAAACTAAGATCAACATCAAAAACATGTCAACTGCATTAGATATAAGTGGCAATTATTATAAAACTTATGAAGCAAATGCTTTTTAGGTGCAGGGGATTAGTGCTCAAAACACTTAAGACATTTGTATTAATTAGTGCTGTTTGAGTCCCTATAACTGAAACTAGTATTTTACGGACAACTCAAATAGAAAGGAACACAAACAATAGTATTAATCAAACGATAAAATCTTTTTCTTTGTAAACTTTACTCAATAAATTATATGGTAATCAACGCTTTTGTCGGAAGCTAAAAGTTGCTCAATATATATAATCATAATAAATAATTTTACAAAAAAAGTTCAAAAATTTTAAGTTTGCACTAATTGTGCTTTAAATAACATCGAAATACTAAACATAATTTAAACAATTAATGTATATAAGATTCGGTTTTTTATGAGTTGGTCACCTTTGGTGACCTTTGGTTTTGTTGCAAAGTTAGGGTCATTCAAATCGACATTTTGTGACTGTATTGAAAGTTATGTGAAATGTGAAACTTTCAGATCATTAGAGTTTGACTAAAATTACACAGAAATTATAGATCTGTTGAGCTGAGGACCAGTTGAATCATTAAATTTGATTAAAGTATTTTTCATTATTTTTGATTATTATTTTTCTTTTTTTAATAGAGTTCATTAATTTTGGAACAATTATCTCAAAAGACGTTACAATACACGCCACCAACGTTTGGTCCCTCTCCTGAAGGTTTTGCAGACGAAATAAAATTTAATCTCTATATGTCTACAATAGAGCCGCACTGCGCTGTTTGCAATCTATTGAGACCTTTCGAACTGAATGATGTGATGGAATTATCAAAATTGGACGCTTGGACTCCACCAAAGTTTAGTCCAATACTAATACCAAGCATTGCATTCACCTCTAAAGTTAAAGATGAGAGCACTTTACTTGACTCACGCGAGACCTCGCCTTTAATTGTATGCATGGATTGCAGAATATGTGTTCATTCGGGTAATAGTTATATAATATTAAAAATTATGCTTTTATTCACTTATATAAATGTATTTCTAGTATGTTATGGCGCTTCTGATCTACTTTTTGACGGAAGTGAACGAAACTGGAGGTGTGATCGATGCGAAAAGAAAGACTACTTCGCTTTCTGCTGTCTGTGCCCTCTTCGTGGCGGACCATTGAAAGAGACCACAAATAAGAAGTGGGTCCACCTCTCATGTGCATTATTAGTGCCCGACGTCCTGTTCGTGAATGGTATCTCTAAAAGACCAATTGAATTAAATGAACTCAAATCTTTCAGAAAAAGCGAAAGAATGGTATTTCAGACTTATTTTTAGTAAAATGTTTATATTTTTCTGATTCAAATCTTATTTAAAGGGTTGTGTCTATTGCCGTAAAATACATCCCGAAAATAAAATGGTTGAGTACCTGACGGGTTATTGTATACAATGCACTACAGGTAGCAATTGTTACACATCATTCCACGTGACGTGTGGTCACAGGCAAGGAGTGCTCTATCAAGCCGGTGATTGGCCCGACCCTATTGTGGTCACCTGTAAAAAGTGTACCCAAAACAGTCAGTCAAAGAAAAACCAGTTTTCATCCAGAAATTTAAGAGAAGTTGATTTGGGAGAGAAAGTGATCGCAAAGCATAAGAATAAGCGCTATTATAACGCAAAAGTGGTTGAGAAGATTGAGCAGGTCTTCCATCACGTCCACTTTGTAGACAACTCTTTCACTAAAAATCTGAAAAGTTGTGATATTTTGGTAAAAAATGTTTGTATTTTTCGATTTAATTTCTTTTAATACAATTTGGTTCAAAACAATCATTTAACAGAACCGCGACTGTGAGAAAGACCCGCCAGAAATCGGTGATCCGGTTGAAGTGATTTGGAATAAAGAACAACTTCATGGAAAGTATACCGGAAATCATAGCTGTAAAATGTATTCTATTATGTTCGACGACGGATCGCAAACTAAGATTAAAAGAGAGGACTTTTACTTATTAACTGACGAACTTCCAAAACGAGTACAATTAAGACTGGTATACATTTTCTGTTATTTCTTTCTTATGTTTATTAATTTAATTCTATTTTTTACTATTTCTAGTCTACAGCGACGGAAAGGCTGTATAAACACAGCGACGAAAGTAATTCAGAATAATTCTTAATAATTGTAAATCAATGTATTTGAACGTAATTTAATTTATTCACATTTAAAATACATATTTAAAAAAACTTCTGTTTATTCATACGAAACGACTGTAAATTTTTATGATTACAGAGTTGTCATACATAAAAACATTTATATTTACTTTAGTATAATATTGTAATTAGAAATTGTTAATTAATACCAATATAACTATCATTTAATGATTTGTTAAACTCATTACAAAATATTTGTGTAACAAATAAGTAGAAATTTAATAACAAATTCTGTATTGAATTAAATGAATTAATTCATTATATCATAGCTTTTTATCACTTCAATTATTTGTCATTAATGATGAGCTAATATTTCAAAAATAATTTCAAGAAAATATTTAACCAAACATTCAAATAATTGACTACAATATAATTTCAAGCATTTTTGTTCCAAAGTATTAATGAGTGCAACCCTGACCTGACCTTACATTAATCAAAAAGCTATGCAATGAATCTCAACAAACAAGTGAATCACTTGATTTATAATGAAAATTAATTAAAAAATAGGCTCAAAATGAATGCACTGACAATTGACTAGAGATAATGCTTAAAAATAATAACTAATAGCCAGGGCCGTAGCTACATAGGGGCAAATGGGGCAATTGCCCCACCAAGAATTTTGAGGCATTTAAGTGTAGGTCTGTAGTTATGAAAAAATTTATTTAAACTGTATTGAGTTGAAGATTTTTCGTATATTTTGCCCCACCAGCCGAAAATGTCTGGCTACGGCACTGCTAATAGCATACTATTTGACTGAAAGAATTAACGAATGTTTTCTAAATATTCTTAAAGCGTTAGTATTGGAAGAGCGAAAACAATATTTAATAAACTAAACACTAATATGATCTCAAATAGAGAACCAAAAGTGAACCCAAAGAATGGAATGAAGCCAATGAAAATGAAATTGAGCACAGGTGGGCTGACTCGCATTTACAGGAAATATGCAGCAAATTCGGAACATAAAGAGCATGAGAAAATGTTTTGCTTAAAGAAGCTTTGAATCATTTGTCTTCAAAATTTATAATTAAGAGGAAACACAACTTTTCTAAATTAAAAAAACCTAAAAATCAAAATTTTGTTTAATACTATTTAACAATAATAAATTATTTTTTAAAGCTCTTAAAATGTTTAATGCTTTTAAGTTCTGTATCTCAACATCAATTTAAGATGTTTTTGAACTAATTCGTGATACAACTTAAGTCTTAAGTCAACTTAAGTGTCTATTTTAGACTTCGAATAATACTTTATTTAACTTTCAAAAGTAAGACAAGAAAAAATTGGCGGAACTTTACATAAACTTTCGATTTATGGGTTTTATTATTTTTAAGCTAAAGTTTATTCTTCAGGCTTAGAAAGAAAGCAAACTTATAGTCCGTTCTTAGAGTTAGACTTTAATTGACTTGTTATACACTTGAGAAGTATAAGTGTTATAAAAGAGAGATTGAGTAATGGTTTGAGTTGTAAAGCAGTGTAAGTTTAATAACAAGTTTAAGTTTTGATTAAAAAACAAACAGTTGGTACAGTTGTTCCAAAATTCAAGAGTAGGTGGGCGTCAACCGTTCAAACAACATAATCCAAAAATCCATGTACGGTATGGTTGGTATCACTTGAACGAGAGATTGGAGTCAGTTATCAGTGCGAATGCGTCACTAAAACAACGCCCGACACCATAATTGGTGACTGCAGGCTCTTCTGCTCCATGTATTGATATATCATATTATTGTAGAGTTGTCTAAACGATCACTTAATATGAAGAGGAAGAGGAGGAAGAGAAGGAAGAGCAACGCTTTTCATGATCTGCCTCTGCTCTATATTAATGTTTTTAATGCTTTTATAGATATGATAAACAATTAAATTAAATTTTATCTCAAATTCTTTAAGTTTTATGCATCCCTCAGCATATCATATAAGCGCAAAATTGTTTGAACCATTAATTTAGAAAATACTATTTCACTCATTCTATTGATTACAAACATTTAAATCTAATTTTGAATTAAGTCGAAAATAAGTTTTGCAAAAATAAAGTTTCAAAGAATAACTGTTTCACAACTCGATAGAGAAGATCGAAATCTCTTTTGAAACCAAAGAAGACATAATTATAAAATTGTTAGTTTTTTAAAAGTAAACCCAATCAAAAGTCGAGCACTTCTTCTATTACTAATAGGGATACTATTCTTCAGGAAAACTAAACTTATTTCAAACTTAAAGTAAAAGTTTTAAAAAGTTATCAAATTCTTGAAAGTTTTTGATTTATGAATATATTATAGAAAAATACATTAATAATAAGACAATAAGATAATTATTCAATGAAGACATGAGTTATTGATATTAATGGTTAGAATTGAATTAAATTTCATTTAATTGAAGGTAATTCAGAGGAAACGCGTAATTAAGTGATAATAAAGTGAATTCATATCCTTGTCTCTGATGAGAGGCTGAGTCAGGCCTTCTATAGTATTACGTCATTGGTATGAAAGACACCGCCTTTTATGCCATTCAAAGGCAAAGTGTTGTCATTGAGAAGAAGTGTTGTGAACACAACTGTTATTAGTTTTAATGGTTTTAATTGTATATAATATTTAATGATTTTGTTTTGATTTCAGTTAACTTTTGGTAATTTAGTTGTTTTTTAAATGAATTGTTTTTATTAGTTTTCAAATAATTAATCACAAGAAATGCCTGTTTTTCACACAAAAACCATTGAAAGCATTTTAGAACCGGTCGCACAACAGGTTCGCTATTATTTTCATTAAAACTTTTATTTCATTTAAATTTAATTTAATTTTATTTTATTTTATTTAAATTGCTTTTTAATCATATTTCTTGTTTACAAGAATTGTTCGCATTTTAACGAATCGTTTTCTCGAACTATCGATTGTTTTAATAGTTATTAAGTTTTGTGTTATAAATAGTTTCAGTAAAATATTTAAAGAATTTAAAGAATTTAAAGAATTTAATAATTGAATAATTGGATGAATAGGTGTCTCGATTAGTAATACTTCACGAAGAAGCAGAAGATGGAAACGCAATGCCAGACCTCGAAAAACCGGTTCAGGCCGTGAGTAGAGCTGTCACTAATTTAGTTAAGGTATGTATTGTTTTATATATTATTACAAATATTTGAATTACTCTTAACTTTTGATATTTAACTAATTTCTGAAAATGTATATAAAAAGGTGGGAAAAGAGACCATCAATAGCAGCGATGATCAGATCCTTCGGCAGGACATGCCGGCGGCGTTGCAGAGAGTGGAAAGAGCTGCCAAACTATTAGAAGAGGCCTCAGCTCTGCTCAAAGTAGACCCTTATTCACAACCGGCTCGAAAAAAGCTCATCGAAGGCGCCAGAGGTTTGTCATTTAATGTTAATTAATCTGACAGTTCATTACTTATTATGTGCTTTCGATATTAGATTCACTTTTTCTAACTTTCCAACAATTAATTCGTTAACAAATTATAGCTTTTTTAAAGTTTGAATATTTTAAATGTTTTTTTGTAAACATATTTTTCTTACTTATAGTAAGAAAAGCCTATATTAAACATATTTTAGTAAATTTGCAATTATTTTACACTAAATGTGTTGACAGGAAATGACTGTTTTCATAGTTTTTGATAAATAAATAAAACAAAAGATCTATTTTTATGATAAAGGAATACTTCAGGGAACGTCTTCCTTACTGTTATGTTTTGATGAATCAGAGGTTAGAAAAATAATTAAAGAATGCAAAAAAGTTCTCGACTATCTGGCAGTGGCCGAAGTCATCGAAACGATGGAAGATTTGGTCCAATTCGTAAAAGTATATGTTCTCCAAAGTATAACATAAAGAAATAGACTTAACTTTTATTACTATTGATTACTATAGGATTTAAGTCCGAGTTTGACAAAAGTATCGCGAGATGTGGACAACAGAGAAAAAGAACTCACACATCAAGTACACAGAGAAATATTAATTCGGTCTTTAGATTCTGTTAAAACTCTTGCACCTGTTCTTATATGTGCGATGAAAATATACGTTCAATTGTTAGCTCAGGGTATGTATTATTTATGTTTATACAGTATTTACACGGGTTTGTTGTATATGAAAACTAAATTTTAATTAAAAACTATTTAAGGCAAGAAAGTTGATGAAGCGGTAGAAAATCGCAGTTATTTGTCATCGAGAATGACCGATGAAATAAACGAAATTATAAGAGTTCTTCAATTAACCACTTATGATGAAGACGAATGGGAAGCCGACAACTTGACGGGCATGAAAAAAGCTCAGGTTTGCATTTTTTTTTATTTTGTTTGCATTTTTAAAATATAAAAACCTTTTATAGAATGCAATCGTTGGAAAACTTCGTACGGCTCATGACTGGCTCGAAGATCCGACTGCTGTTGTTGGAGGTGTTGGTGAAAAGTCATTGCGTTCAATACTGGACTATGCATTACGGGTAGCCGAACGCGCACTACCTCCAGATCGTGACGCTATTAGAAAAATGGTCGGAGACATCACTGCAACGACTAATGCTTTGTGCGAATTGCGTGCGGAAGGAAAAGGCGGTACACCTCAGGCTCAATCACTTGCCCGAGGAATCGATCAGAAGCTGAAAGAACTGAATGCACTCGTGAGTCGTGCCATTCAGAACGTAGAGCGAAGTGGCGTCGCACAACCGGCACATACAGTGGCCGGAAGAGTCGAACAGGCGCTCAAATGGTTGTCCAACCCTGGATTCGATGACAAAGGATTGGGTCAACAGGCGATACAAGCAATTGTTGATGAGGGCAGAAAATTGGCGCAATTCTGTCCGCCCGCGCAAAGACAGGATATTCTTTCCCTCTGTAATGAAGTCGAGTCATTGAGTCGACAATTGAATGACTTATGTCGTCGCGGACAAGGGAACAGTCCTCAGGCGGAGGCGATCGCCAAAAATTTATCTCAAAAATTACAGGATCTCAAGAAACAAATAGAAAAAGCTCTCGTGACTCGTGTTGTCGACGATTTCATTGATATAACGACACCTCTTAAACAGTTCACTGAAGCCGTGTTAGCACCTGAAGGAACGCCTAATAGGGAATCCAACTTTCAGGACAAAGCAATCAATTTATCAAACTTTTCACAACGTGCGGCTCAAACGGCCCGAAACGTTGCGTCTGGCAGTGCGCCAAATAAAAGGCTGGCCGAAGGGTTAATGACTTCGGCCAATCATATTGAAAGTCTGACGCCTCAACTCGTTAACGCCGGTCGTATTCGTCTGACTCATCCCGACAATAAGGCAGCTGATGAACACTTCGAAAACCTTAGAAAACAGTATTCAGATAGCCTTCAAAATATGAGAAATATGGTCGACGAAGCTGTCGATACTGTCAACTTCATTAAGGCTTCAGGTGTTTAATACTTTATATGTGTTTATTATTTGTTATTAATTTTGATTTTTATTCAGAGGATTCAATTTTGAAGTACACGGCTTTGTGTGAGAACGCAATCGTCAATAGACAGCCGCAAAGTATGGTCGATAATACGTCTAATATCGCACGTCTTGCCAATCGGGTTCTTATGGTCGCTAAACAAGAATCAGACAATTCAGAAGATCCTAACTTTATCAGTAGAGTTAATAGAGCTGCTGATGAACTGCAGTCGAGTAAGTTCGGATACATTCAGATCCACTCAAACAAACTTATTTTCTAAACTGAAACGAAAGCTAAAAATGAAATTTGTTTAGCCGTTCCCTCTATGGTTCAGGACGCGAAAAATGTGGCCTTAAATATAACTGACCCGAAAGCCATTTCTCGTTGGCGTGACTCGAATAGAGCCGTAAGAATAGAATACTTTTAAAATAATTATTTGATTCTCTTAACAATTAATTATTGATTTTGATTTAAGTTAATAAACGCTGTGGGAGAAGTCAAAAAAGCGGTTTCTCCTGATGTGCCAGACCTGAGTCATCTTCACATTACTGGTGAGTTATTTTTTATATTAATTTAGAGTTTGTTTGTCGATCATCACTATTAGTATTAAATCGATAACACCTAAAATTGATACACAACTTGTCAGCGCCCACAGCGCCGGAGCCCTTAAAACAGCCAATCAGTGATGCGGATTTCAATGACATATTTTCTTCTTTGGATGATTTTATTCCTCAAACTCAAATTCAAACTCAGAGACAATTGCCTCAAACTCAGAGTCAAAGACAATTCGCATCTATTCCTGAAAAGAAAGGTAGACTTGAGTGAGATTGAAATGATTTCCAATGGCTGAGTGGTTGCACGTTCTTATCATTTGCATTAATGGCAATTCGTTTATTCATTTAGAAACTTATTTTTAATTGAGTTGAGAGAAGCTGTTTATCGTATTTATCATAGCATGAGTTCTTGTGTTTTACCAAAAGCATGTCTCATATTATTGGTCTTATTCCATAACTTAGTCTGCATTCTGGCATGTATTCAAAGGGCGTTTTGCGAACTTTATTATTGGTTTTAAGCTATTTTTTTGCATGAAAATCGAGTTTTAATTTGTTAGAGCTTTCAAACTAATTAGAATTCATAATTTAGATTACGCACCACCTCGTCCTCCCCCTCCAACGGCCGCAGACTCAGCACCTCCAAGGCCTCCACCACTAGAAGTTGAAGATGAATTCGAAGTTCTGTTCCCTGTTTTACAGACAAATCAACCAATTATGGTATGATTTTAATTAAGTTTGTTTTGTCTGAAAATTAATCGATGAAATCATTTCTAATAAGATGGCAGCGCATGACTTGCATCTGGAGGTAAAGCAGTGGTCAAGTAAAGAAAATGAGATAATCGCTGCCGCGAAGAAGATGGCACTTCTTATGGCACGATTGAGTCAATTATGTGGAGGAGAGGGCGGAACTAAAAAGGATTTGATTGCATGCGCCAAAGCTATTGCTGAGGCATCAGAAGAAGTGACGCGACTCGCAAAAGAACAGGCGAAGCTCTGCACCGATAAGAGAATGAGAACTGTATGTATCAAATATTTAAATTGACTCAAAATATTCTGACAAACTTTGATTCATTGACAGAATATTCTACAAGTGTGCGAACGAATTCCAACGATTGGCACTCAATTGCGTATTCTGTCAACAGTAAAGGCAACGATGTTAGGCGCACAGGGTATTCAACTATTTCTCTTTTCTCTATTTGAAGATTGAATTAATAGAATTGATTTGTATTTTATATAAAAGGTTCAGAAGAAGATCAAGAGGCGACTGAAATGCTTGTGGGAAATGCACAAAATTTGATGCAGTCCGTAAAGGAAACAGTGCGCGCCTGTGAGGCGGCGTCTATCAAAATACGTACAGATAGCGGTCTACGAGTAAGATGGATAAGAAAGCAGCCCTGGTATCAGTATTGAACCCAATTTTTTAATCACAACCAAACTTATCAACAAATCATACAATTAATGATTTTCTTGTTATACTTTATTGTAATTGACATCAAACTAACACAACCGTCCAGTGTTTTCACTGCCATAAATATATATTTATAATGAATTCTCAAATTTTTAATAGATTTTCCGATTAACTTATATAGAACTGAGAAATTTTTAAACCATTTCTCAATTTATTTAAATCAGTTTTAATTAACAGCCAATCATCGTTCAGTTGTGCCAAAGTTTTATCTTTAAATAATTTAACAAAAGTTTGTTCCGCTCATCTAATTTACGTCAATACTCACCTTATATTGACAGTGCTTTAATTCAAAGCATTTATTTTCTTATTTATCTTATATTTTTTTCGATTAACCTCTCAATCATAGTATTGTCGAAAATTTTTGGCGGATTTTTTTTTGGAGAGCTTGAGTGTAGTAAAGCTATTGAAAGTCCAATTTAAACGCAAATTATAATAAATATTTAAGTGAATAACAGGTTTTAAGTCTGAAAACTGCTCTGAAAGTGTCTCACTTTTATCAGTTGTATAGATAATAAATTATTCAATTAATGATTTATACTATACATCAAATGAACAGTATTTAGAAATTGTAGTTAACGACCTATTTTTCATTCAATTTTCAAATGTATTATTGAATTTCAAAGATTTTATTAATTGTTTGATTCCATTTAATTAAATTTATTTAAGTTTTTAAATAGAATGCAAAATGATTTCCTACTTTCAGTATTCAGCGCTCAATTTTAATTTAGTTTCAACTCAAATGATATGTTTTCTCTATTCTTTTAACTTATATCAAATTTACACTTAGATCTGTAACTCTGAACAAATATTTACATTACATCCTAATAATTATCTAACTTTTAGACAAGTCTTTTGAGAAATTTTCGTAAAATTGGACTTTTTGTCACTAAGCCTTATTTCTAGAAAATAAAAGTATAATTACACAGAAATAATAAAATTTTTACCACTAAATCAATTATATAAACAATAAATTTACAGTATGTTAACGATCACTATTAATACATTAATATCTCTATTAATAATGTTATATTAAAGCATTTGAAAATTTTATTTCAATTTTATTTAAAAATATTACAAAATTCCATTTTTAATCAATTAATAAAAAAATATTTAATTAACATTTTCAATCATAACCGCAATTCCTTGTCCTCCACCAATACAAGCAGAGCCGACCGCATACCTACCATTTCTTCGTTTTAATTCATAGACTAAATTTGTAACAATACGTGCGCCTGAAGTTCCGATTGCTATCAATAGTAAAACAAATTCTAAGATTTGAGCCCCAAATAAAGTCTAAAATGTTTGCACTTACGGTGTCCGAGAGCTATAGCGCCTCCGTTCACATTTGTTTTTGACGGATCGAGTTCTAACTCCTTTTCAACTGAGAGATATTGCGGAGCAAACGCTTCATTCACTTCCAAGAGATCCAAGTCTTTTATTGCGACACCGGTTCGCTCACATAACTTGCGTATAGCGGGCGCCGGACCTATGCCTGCATTTGTATTCAAAATTTATGAATCAATTTGAAAATATGAGAACATAATAACAATTAGTTTACCCATTATTGAAGGGTCGACACCAACAATACAATAGCCAACAATACGGGCCAAAGGTTTCAATTTATGATTCTTGACCGCATCCTCTGAAGCCAGTAAGACAGCGGCCGCTCCATCACAAACACCTGAAGCATTGCCAGCAGTGACTGTTCCGTCTTTCTTAAAAACCGCGGAAAGTTTTGAAAGATTTTCTAATGTAGTCTCAGGTTTCGGATGTTCGTCCACTTCGAAAGATTGAACTTTTCCTTTAACTTTAATCGGGACTGAAATTATTTCTTCTTTAAAAACTCCTTTATTGTTAGCCTCAGCCCATCTCTTTTGAGATCTTCAATCATTTCATACAAATAAAGCCATTAATACAGCTTAAGCTTACATTTATTACGATCGCAATAATATGACACCTCATACCTGAGCGCGAATTTGTCGGCATCTTCTCGACTAATATTATATTTTGTGGCGAGATTTTCAGCGGTCACACCCATTGGCAGATTCACGTGCGTGTCAGTCAGAGTCGACCATATACCACATTCCAACTGTTCATGCAATCAAAATAGAGTTCAGTTCAAAGTATTTAAGTTTGAATTGGTTTGAGTACAAACCGGTGGGCTTTGGGAAAACTTGACACCAAAACGAGCGTCTCTTAGCTATTAAGACATTAAGTGATAATGCGATTAATTAATTCTACGCTTATTCTTGTCATTAAGTATTACCATAAACGGCGTTTGACTCATATTCTCAGAACCGGCGGCTAATGCTATCTCAGAGTCACGCAGACATATGTCCTAAACATACAAATATTTAAAGATATTTAAAGATTAAATCAAAGCAAAAGATGTCAATGAAATGCGAGCTTTGATTATGAGATTAATCAATATTTCAAATGTATTTCTCTCTGGACTAACCTGAGAAGCGCTGACCACCGCTTGAAAGCCACTCCCGCAGAGTCTGTTTGTAAATTAGATTTAAATAATTTTTGGTTTTACTTAAATTGAAATAAAGCTGAAAAAGTTTTAAACTCATTGAGAACCTGTTGACTGTAAGAGAGGGCACTTCGAGACGGACTCCTAGTCTTAAGGCTACGTGTCGTGAAATATATGGACCATTTTTTGATGATACCTGAAATTAACAACTCTTTAAATATCTTTATCTCATTCTAAGCGAAATTTTATTCTAAATAAACATTAACTCAAACAATACTAAAGTCAAAAATTGCTATACTTTAAGTCAAAACATCATATCATTTATCGTTAAATTAATTATTTTTGTAATACTATTAATGCTATTAATGAATAAACGATTACTTGTATAACATTTCCAACAGTTACAGAATCGATGAGTTCGGGTCTGACATGAGCTGACTCTAACGCAGCTCTCGAAGCAATTTCTGCCATTTCTATAGAACTCACGTCTTTTAGTTTACCACCAAATGAACCAAAAGCTGTTCGCTTACAGCCGACCACAAACACGCCTTTAATTCACATTTAATTAATTTTTAATAATTATTTAATTTTAATAAATATTTATTTGTCATAAAATGCGATTCATTACTACCTCTAAGAAGTGAAGACATTATTATTTATTTATTTATTTATTTATTTGAATATTAATAACAAAAAGTAATTAATTGTGAATTTGTATAAACCATTGATTTAGTAATAATTGAGAAAATGATTAAAAGAAGGAAAACTTAAATGAAATTAAAATCATTGTAAGACTTATTGCGCAACAAGTATTATAAACAGATATAAAGTCTGATAAGAAAAGCCTTCGAATAAAAGTTCGAAAAACACGAACTTTGCTATCAATGAGAAAATGTTTATAAAAATCAGACCATTCATGGGTTGACGACGACAGGGGGGGGTATTTCCAAAATTTTGTCCTAAAAGCCAGAGTGGGTATAGTTTTGGGTATTTATCACTTTAAACCTTCATTAATGACAATCAACTCCTGAATAACAGATCTGATGAGACATTCATTTCATTTTGGGTTTTGTGACAACTTTTGTCTGTAATGCAAACCAAATATGATTCAAATTGAGACCAAACCATTATTTTTAGCGTTGTTAGTCATTAAAAATTTAATTAATTTTTCAATAAATTTATTAAATTTATTGGCTCTTAAAAATTTAAGTTTCAATTAAATTTTTAAAAATTTTTGTTTTGTTTATTCATTAAATTTTTAATAAATTTATTTTAAATTTATTGTCTTTTAACAAATTTAACTTTTAATTAAATTTTTTATGATTTTCAAGTGAAAAAGTTTTTTTAAATGCCATATAATACTAGATTACTAGATAAAAATTATAACACCCAGAGCTTAATTTGGTAAATATAACATTCTAGACTTAGGAGAAACCCTTATTTTTTTATGATAGCACCGATTGTTAAAGTTTAACATTTTTGGAAAATTCAATAAATTTATTGCTTTTAAAAAATTTAATAAATTTTTCAACGCTAATCTTATTAGTAGGGATCGGATTTCTATGCATTTATTTTTCGCAAATATGTATGCAAATTTGCACCAAAAAATCGCTGATATGCACTAAAAATATACACTTCGTAAATTTATGTCTTTTAATATAAATTTTATGTCTTACTGTTTTATAAGTTTACTTTGTATGCTTTATATATTAGCAACTGTTCTAAAATTAACAGAATAAATGACAAAATAAGACAAATATGTTATTATTTACTATTAAATACCTTAAACATGACCATTTTATGCAAATATGAATTCATATCCCAAAAACCAATATACACTTATATGCAAAATAAAACTACTATTATTAGTCTTGTAATTATGTAATTCGTGCTTATTTGACGGTTTTATTTCGATATCTACAAGCAATAAAAACATGCAAATATGCAAAAATCCGATGCCTATGAAAATCAAAACTAAAACTTGAAAATAGAGAGGAACAAAGAATCTTTCAAAAAATTTGTGAAGGGGCAGACCTTGCCTTGACCTATCCGCGAAAATAAATTATTTTAATTTTCATAAAACTAGAAAAAAGTCAAATGGGAACCGAATATCTGGTAATAGTGGGACAGGAACTATAGCTCGGTATTTCCGGAACTCGATTATCAAGTCTCGACGCGACTTGATTTAAATTTCATAAACAATGAAAAAATTTGCAAAATTACTGCATTATTGTCATAATTTAATTAATTTGTTTTAAATAGTTTATTAATTGGCATTTGAATAGTAAAACATATTGCATTGAATGTATTCAATGAAAAATTATTTAATATATAGAATATATTTTTAAAACCTTTGGATTTATTATAAAAGATATTCCTGCTCGGTATTAGATATTTTGTAAATTTGCATAGATAAAAATCTGTTACGCTTTGTCCCTTATTTGTGATCGGTAAGCATTACTGGATTCGCATATCTCTACTCATTATTGAATGTTTCTCTAATAATTGTCAACAAATAAATTATAATGTTTCAGGCAAATGAAAGGCCAGTGAGAAAACAAGTGATACAGCTTTTCGCTAAACCTATTTCAATACGCCCTTTAATTTGATACACGACCTTAAGTTCTTATATGTTATTCAATACTTCAATTAGTAACACATTATTGAAATTAACACATTTGTTAAAATCATACAAAATTCTGCGTATTTAAGCGCTCCGGTTGTAATGATTGTTAAGGTAACCGAAAATTGATGGACACCTATGTGTTTTTTTATAGTGAGAGTAGTTTTTTATAAAAAAATTCTTATAATATATAGAAAATGAGAATTTACCAACATAGGAATGACAAAACAATTATTATATATACTAGTTTTTTAAAAACAAAATCAGTTAAAAATCATCAATTATTAGAATTTAGATTTCAGATGATGTAGTGTTTGCCAAATACTGGCAAAAAAGCCATAATTTTATTCCATGAAAACCAAAAAGTTAAAAATCTTTGAAATTCTTTTTCTATATAACAAAAATTCATTTCTTGTCCACTTATTCTGATTAACTTTAACTTTATTTGAGTTTAACAAATAATATGTAATTTAAATAGAAATAGATGTATTCAATTATTTCTAAATAAATCAATTGAAATTAATTTTTGGGCATTTTTATAAAATTTTCGTTTTAAGAATTTAATGTCAAATTTTTCATTTAATGTTCTGTAGTTGTGAAAACACATATTCTAATTAATTTTATTTCTTACTTTTGCACTACTTTTTAATGAAAACCACTAACAGTGGAGTTTGTGGACATGTTTCGGGATCAACTGCTCCCTTCCTCAGCACAAGTAAATCAGATTTTAAAAATGATTCACATTTTTTCAACATTTGCTTCACAGCGGATATCAGAAGAGAAACTCGAGATCAGAGGTTTTACAATCTTTCCCTTCTATTTATTTAAACACAAGAAATGTTTTTTGATTGTAAACTAAACAAAGTTTTATATTCATATCGTTTAAAACGAATAATTAATTAAGAATTTGATAATTTTCTGTATTGTGATACAGCTCTGCCACAGAAACCAGCCTTCCTGGAGAAGACTGGTTTCTGTGACATAAGAACATATAACGTTAATTTACGACAAATTTGTGAAATATATAGTAAATAAATGTAAAATAATTGAACTTATATTAGAAGTATAAATGGTTAACATATATTTAATAATGTATAACATTACACAATAAAATAATTTAATGCTGAAAACTCAATCAATTAGACCAAGGTATTGAGCAGGTATGCAAGACCTGCTATTCTGTTGGTCATTCATTAATGAAATTTGTTTGTGCTTAAGCACCTCCATGTTCCAGCTTTCAAGAAAGTACCGACTCTTATAATTTCTATCCTGATAAACGACTCTGGCATTGTCAAAATCTATATCATGTTTAGTTTTAAAGCAATGTTCTGCAACATTTGAATTTATATAAAGTTTGTTTAGAGCTCTTTTGTGCTCATCGAGTCTAATCTTTAGCTTGCGTTTAGTGGTCCCTACATATGTACTTTCGCAGTCATGACAATCAATATTGTATACCACATCATGCATTTCATTTATATCTTTACTTTTTTCATTATTTAAAATGTTTCTGATACTGTTTCCTCTTTTGAAAACAGTATTAAAACCATGATTTTTTAAAATATATCGTATT
>JAUJYT010000165.1:0-26494 GCA_033996565.1 Nanhermannia nana
CTCCAAGAAATAGTGGTTTTTCATGAATCGGCGGAACAATTATTTGACAGAATTTTCTTACTTATTGCATAGTCTATTATTTTGAAAAATTAGTCAATTTGAAGCAGATTTTTAAAGAAAGAAACTCAAAGAACTTATATTTTTTAGTTAAACATAAAATAAACAATGATTTGAAATGAAATGTAATTTGCTTTTTTAGTATCAGACAAACATTGCAAGTATTGAAGTCTCATAGATTATGGTACCAAATGATATAAAGAAGTATTGCTAACTATTATAGTTACTACTAACTAACTGACTAACTAACTAACTAACTATACTAAGTATTACTAAGAAGTATTGGTTATTATTATAACTAATCATGCGTTACCAGATATGAAATTCGACACCATTTTAAGCTCAGTCGACATTTTTTAAACAATCTTTAACTTATAAAAGATAATTTGCTCTCATTTTTAAAATAAAATAACTTATTTGAAAGATATTTTGCAAACAAAATTGTTTTACCTATATTTGCATAATTTGAGATTTGTTGTCAGTACACTATTAGTTTAATTGCATATAATTTGTTTTTTTTTCTTTTGTGAGTTAATTCTAATGAGAAAATACTTTAAAAAAATGAAGTCAAGTTTGATAAAAATAATTCACTTGAAGAAGTGTTTAATTTATAACAATCTCTTGAAATACAATTTTATAAGCAATAAACTTCAATAAGTTATGTAATGTAACTTAAGTTACTGTATGTTTAAATAATGATCAACTAATGGATAACTTATTAATAAGTTCATAAATATAATGCTGTATTTTATTGAATGACTACTAGTCTTCATAATGCAAATCAATCCTAACCCAAAAGTCTTATTTGTTATAAAGAATAATAAGATAAGATCTGATAAATACTTGTGTATAACTTATTTTTAAACAATCACTCAACGTATTGATGCCCCCATTGTTCTGTTTTTGGTCAATCAAATTAATAAAAAAGTTGAGATCTGCTGATAAGTTGATAACAATGATTATATTTATATAACTATACATACAAGCGATCTTGCAGTACAACTAAAAAAGAAGACATTTGACACATTTGATTCGCACTTTCTGTTTGAATAATATTTAGGTTTTACTCCTTTATAAATAGAATTTTGTCAACTAATATATTAGACTTCAAACAAAAGGAGAACGTCCTCATGAGTTTACAGCAGTTTAACTCTTTTTTATAACAGCAAACGAGTCGCCGAACTTCTTCAGTGATATTATAAACAAAAGTGAAGAGCTATTACCTGCAAACAAATCAAAGACACCCACATGTGAACAGTTAGCACAACTGTTTCTCTTGTAAATATAGGCTATTTAAACAAATAATTTTTTTCGTAATGAACTTTTCATTTTTCAATTAGTGACTATTCTAATAATTTGAATCGCTTGCAAAAAACGTTTCCATTCACTTATGAACATCTTTCTCGTTTTCAACCAGTGAGATGTGGGTCAGTCAATACATCACTTTTGAACAGTATAAAAATGATGCATTCTTGAGCTGTTGGATATTTCGATAAATGAATAGTCTATTTAATTTCCGAGTCATTCTCTGTGTGTCTGATCAAAGACATATTTTAAAAGAGATGCGTTTCGGTCAAAATATTTTAGTTATAAATCTCACTTTATTCCAGTCGCTTAGTCTTAATTATTAGCAAACTTTGATTTTAGTCATTGTTGTAAATCTATTGATACCTGTATTAAAATACGTGTAGTTTTTTAAGCAAAATGTTTATCTTATATATAACTTTTACATATTGTGTGAGTATATCTTATTTAATTGATCGATTATTTTAAAATCAATTTTAAAAACGAGAAAAGATGTTAAGGTTTAGATTAAGTTTGTTTTGTTAAAGAATAATCTGCAATGCATTTGAACGGAATATCTATATTTTAGATAATATTAATTGGTGTGCGCGCATTGGAAGATGGAAATCAAGTTGGATTACCTTATTTGACTGAAAGTCGTAGTTCTCATTATTCATCTAAATTTCAAAGAGCCTTTGAAAGTATAGGAACAGCGCTAAGCAATCAGGGCTCTAAAGATATTGACATCAAAGCAAAGTTTGAATTCAGCTTTTAATCCTATAAAACAATATTCATTATTATTTTATTTTATTTTTAGTGAACAAAACTTTCCAGCGGCTGAACCTCAACAAGTGTATGATGAAGTGAATCGACAACAGGACCAAAATGGAAAGCCGTACGAGTCTTCAAATAGTCAAATAGGTTCAGTTGATCTCTCAGAAGATGGTAAATCTGAAAGACTGAGAGAACAATATTGGACACAAATGTTTCTCAAACACGACGCAAAACAAAGAAACCAATTTTCAAGACGAGAGCCTCAACATCAAGGGGTGATTACTTATGAAATACAATCAAAAGTTTTTGACAATAAAGTGAAAAACAACAAAAATGATGATAATTCTCAAGTCCGTCATTTGATACAAAATCAGGAACAACTTAAACTGTTGCCAATTGAAATACCAGTGGACACCACTCCAAGTGCTCTGTTTGTGATCAACGCTCCATCGCTTTCAAATGGAGAACAATTTACTCTAAACAAAGATCAACAAAATACTAGACATTATGCGGATATTCCAGAACAGGTGAGCCAGGAATTCGAAATCAATAAAAATAAAGATAATGAAAGACAGAGAGACCCCTCAGAAGCGCATTTATATCCACGACAACCACTTTTAGCAAAACCTAAAATTCTTGCGATAGAAGCGAAATGTTCTAAAGAAGCGATTCAAGTGAGAGTCACTTATGATAAACCGTTTGATGGTATTATATATGCGAAGGGACACTACAGTGATATTTCCTGCCATTTCGTAGAGCACAGGACGGGTCAACTCGTTTATGAATTTTTATTAGAAGTAAATCATTGCGGAACTACTTTTGTAGATGAATATGCTTCGAGAGGAGAATCATATCTGGAAAACACTTTAATATTTCAAAATGAGCCCACATTTCAAGAAGTTTGGGACTCATCGAGGCATTTAAAGTGCTCCTGGAGTGGGGTTTTCGATAA
Organism: Nanhermannia nana; assembly: GCA_033996565.1. Classification (NCBI taxonomy): domain Eukaryota; kingdom Metazoa; phylum Arthropoda; class Arachnida; order Sarcoptiformes; family Nanhermanniidae; genus Nanhermannia; species Nanhermannia nana. The sequence continues at coordinate 3,068 of JAUJYT010000165.1, forward strand.
AACAGTACAAACATCAGTCAATGTGGATGTACTCGACTCGCAGTCGATCACATATATGGGTGACTCAGTAGAGAGTCATATGGATATACAATACGGACATTTGCCTAATGCTGTACCTGTTCAGGGATTTGTACGAATTGGAGATGACTTAACACTTTCTGTATCATTGGTCGGTCCGGACGCTAATAATTTTGATTTACACGTTAAGGACTGCATCGCACACGACGGAGATGTTAGAAATTCTGTACAGTTAACGGACGAAACCGGTTGTGTTCTTAAGAAAAAATTATTGGGTCAGTGGCAGAAACGAAGAAACACTAATGAGGCCATTGTCACCACATTTTCTTATATGCAAGCGTTTAGGTTTCCCGAAAAAATGGAGGTTTACTTCGAATGCAATATCGAAATTTGTAAACTCGAGTGTAAAAACTTTTGTCCTGAATATGAAGAATTTCAGATCAGAAGCCGTAGTGATAACATCGAAGATGACTCCAAGAAAAGGTCAAAACGAACCGCTAATAATAGCTTTAATACTAGAAATGATACGCGAATAGAACCGATTCGATTACTTCGTGGTATTCGTGTTATTGTTCCCAATGATCTGGACTTTGTTGAATCCAAAAATATGAGCAATTCTTCTAGAAATGAGCTCATAATTGATCGAAAGAATACCATTTGTGTTCCGGTGACAAACTTCACAATGAGTTTATTCATGATTTTTATAACTCTTATTATTTTGTGTATAATTACTTCAATTCTATGTTTTAAGTATTTTGAAGCAAAACATTTCAATCGGAATTCAATCCAAGCCCTAAACGATAAGTTTTCTAAAAATATCATTGGATTTAAAAACTGATGAATTCTTTGTCTGTATTGCATATGATATTAAAGTTTTTTGAAATATTAAAAAAAAAATACAAAAATTGTTGAACTGAATTATATGTAAATCAAAAAGAATTAAAACTTCTTTCAAATGACTAAAATCTCAATTAAAGAGTTGTCTCAATCAGTCATAAGTTTATATTAATGTCAATCTTTAATCAATTTCTTAAGTTTAATGATTAATCTTAAATCTTAAAAATGTTGACTTAAGTTTTTATTAATCAAACATTAGATTAAGATAGAGTTAAATAGAGATTCTGTATATTCTGAGATTAACCTACTTATGAATACTCATTTCCTATTTTGGATCTTTGACCCCAAAACTTAGACCGTTCAGACCTCTAACGCTTATTTTATTTTTTTATTTAAAAAGTGTTTGCGTTGTAAATAGTTTTTAAATCAATTCAATTATTTTCAAAAATTAATTTAAATATCGATAACATATTGATATTTATTCTCACGCTTTCACTGATTATAACTGAAAGAGTTTTCACTGATTTTATTCACAATTAATAGTGTTTTTCGTGCTTTTCATGTGAAATATTGAACTATTTGTACATAAAATATATATTTATTATTGAAATTGAATGTAAACTAATGGCAAACATAAGCGAAACCATTCAGAGACAAATCGACGAATTGAGTGCTCTTAAGGCTATATTTAGTAATGATTTAAGAGATTTGCGTCACTCGAGTGGCGACAGTCCTAACAATTGGTGTCCAATAGAAGTAGAGATTAGTTTGAAGCCTATGGTGAGTATGTCTGAACTCAATAACGAAGTGTACGTACAGTTAGACCTTTACGTGAAATGCGGCAAAAAGTATCCGAACGTTATTCCCGACGAAATCGCACTCAAGAATGCCAGGGGTTTGTCATCTGTTGTTTGCCAACAATTAAGGACACAATTGTATGAGTTGGCCAAGAGTTTGAGGGGAGAGGTCATGATCTTTGCCTTTACAGATCATGTCCGACAATACCTTCATAAGCATAATAAACCTCCGCTTAAGAGCTTTTACGACCAAATGCTTTTGCGAGAAAACAAACGAGAATTACAAAAGACTTTAGAGTTAGAGAAAGAAATGGAATCCATTCGTATCAGAAATGAATTGAAAAGAAAACAATTGGAAGAAGAGATGCAAAGAAAACAAATGGCATTACAAGAAGAATCTCGAATGAGACGGGAATCGCGTGAAGACATCGGAATCACTAATTTTTATGGCAATTCTTTAAATGAAGCGAAACGTGATTTTAAGTCTTCGTTAGTAAAGTGTTATTCAAGTCATGAAACGACTTGTATTACATTTTTAGTCAACGGTATTGAACGCAAAATACAAAGAGGAAAATGTATTTTTCACAACAATTTGCGGCAATCAATAGAATATTTAGGACTCGATTTATTGAGTGGAGAACCGGTTGTTATCATTGAATGGATTTTAAATGTTAATCAATTAAAGCAAAATCCTTTACTAGAATTTGAAGCAATTGATTACAAGAAGAGTTTGGATGATATCGTAAATCGCATTTCAAAAATAGAAACTTTTTTCAAAACCAAAATGAAATGTTTAGAGCACTCAAATCTGATCCGTTATTTATCAATGAAATACTCGATTGAATCTGATTATATAGTTATTGATTTATTACAAGAATATATTAATGGAAACTCTTTATTCAGTTTAGCAAATGTTCTGAGAGGACAACCTTTTGATTTAAGTTTAATCAGATATTATTCAAAGCAAGTGTTGGAAGCTCTCAATTATTTGCACAAACAATTCTGTCCTCACGGAGACCTCAAAGAAACGAATCTATATATTGATAGTATTAGTGGTAATATTAAAATGAGTGGATATTATTTAGAAAAACAGATTTACGACCTGTACTATGATCTGAATGTTAACCAAACGAAACCTTTTTATTCAAATGTAATTCACACAAATATTCACAGACTAATGATGAAAGATATCTATAATTTTGGACTTTTAGTCAGTGCTATGAGTAGTGATTGGAATTTTATCAAAGATTCTAAATATCTTCATTCCAACAGTTTATTAAATAAAAATGATTTTCAAAATGATTTCAACAATTTCTTAGAGAAATGCACTGATATTGAAGAGAACGCCCGTTGGTCTCCAGAAAGACTTCTTCAGCACAAATTCATTTTGTCTCAAAAAACTTGTGCCAATTCATACACTAATAGGAAAGATCAAGAGTTGAAATCAGTTCCCACTTCTAATGGCAAACTGGAACAGATCGAAGAAACAAAAAATAATGAAAGAAATAATGAAACAAAAGTTTTATTGAGTTCTATTGTCTCGTCAGGAATGCATTCTCGACTCGCAAACGAGTTTGAAGTTTTGGATGAACTCGGAAAGGGTTTGTTCATTATTTAAATTTGATTATTAAATTCTTGAAAAAAGTAAAATAAAAACAATTTTATGTTTATAAAGGATTTTATTTTGACTTTAAAGCTCGAAAGTCTAATAAACAAATTTTTAATTTAAATGTCTTAATTATAAAATAATTTACTATTTAATTACTATAAATGACTTTTCAGGTGGATTTGGTTATGTGTATAAAGTAAAGAACATACTCGACGGCAGATGTTATGCTTTGAAAAAAATAGTAATAAACCCTTCAAATCATTCTCTGTATCAAAAAATTAAGAGAGAAGTTAATCTTCTTTCAAGACTCAATCACGAGAATGTTGTTCGATATTTCTGCTCATGGATTGAAACCGAAGCAAATTCTTCTCAGATTGATGAAGAACTGAGCTCTAGTGGTAAAGCAAGTGATAACTTAACTCAAGTGGCTCTCAAAAAAGAAAGTATCAGCAAAAAGGATAGCAATGAAAACAGTTCCGATTCATTGATTTCTGTTTCATCTTCTATTGAAGACGTGGATTATGAGGCAGAAGAAGATATATTCGGCACTTCTTTCTTGGTTCAAATTCCTCATAAGGTTTCCAATTCTTCGGACGATCAGTACGTGATTTTTGAAGGAAGTGGTTATATGTGTGCAGAAGAGAGCAGAACAAAAGCTTCCAATAATTCTAGTCATAAGAATTCAACAGATGAAAAACAGGTGAAAGTGCCGGTTCCGCGACAGCACATGTATATTCTGATGGAATTGTGTGAAAAAAGCACTTTAAGAGATGCAATTGATAGCGGACTTCATAATGAGGTGCACAGAAAACGAAGACTTTTCAGAGAAATCGTTGAGGGATTAGTGCATATACACGAACAGGGAATGATTCACAGAGATTTAAAGCCTGGAAATATATTCCTTGACATCAACGATCACGTCAAAATCGGTGACTTTGGGTTAGCAAAGGAGACATATTTTATCAAAGATGAAAGTTTCGTCTCTTCTTCGGTCGAAACTCAACCAAATTCAACCCATGAATCAGATAAGTTTCGGTTAACGGGCAAAATAGGAACTCCTTGTTATGTGGCACCGGAGCTCACTGTTAGTGCGGATATTAATTCAAATAAAATATTTTACACACAAAAAGTCGATATTTATTCATTGGGCATAATATTCTTCGAGATGTCATATCCTTTTCAGACATCAATGGAGAGAATGAAAGTGATAATTGCTTTAAGAAAATCAGAAATATGTTTACCAAATGATATGAACCAACACTTCACAGAAATGGAAATTCAACTTTTAAAAAATTTATTACAACACGACTACTCATTACGTCCTTCATCTTCAGAATTGTTAGCTTCAGATTATTTGCCGGCGCCTGAAATGGAAGAAAAAGAAGAGCAAAATGTGATCAGACGTGTGGTTCAAAATCCAAGAACAAAACTTCACAAATATATGTTAAATCTTTTATTTATGAAAGAAATCTCTGAAATTGAAGACTATGTCTATGATATCGATGAAGAACAATTGGGAAGTGGTGTTCGAACAAAGAGTGGCTTATTTTCAATGAAACGGCGAATCTTTCAATACGTTTATTCGATTTTAGAGGCAATAATGCAAAGCCATTGCGCAACTTCTCTATCACTGCCAACTCTTATTCCAAAACATTCGACGCGAAAATATGAAGGAAACGATGTGTTTTATGTGATTGATCTGAACGGGTCTATAGTTTCACTGCCACACGACCTAAGAGTGCCATTTGCCAGATATATAGCGCGCCATAAAATCCGTCATTTAAGGAGATATTCAATAGAAAAGGTTTACCGACAAAGACGTGTTCTCGCTTATCATCCGAGAGAGTTATGGGAATGTGCTTTCGATATCGTGACCCCAAAGTATAACAATTCTAATTATATAATGGCTGACGCAGAAGTGTTGAGTGTTTTGTGTCATGTGATTCAACAGTTCCCAATGTTGCAGACATCCAAACTTGTGCTTAAAGTAAATCACATAAAACTAGTGAAAGCAATACTCGATTATTGTGATATTAATGAAGAACAGCACCACAAAGCTATTAAACTTATTGCTGAATGCAATTTAGTTAAGTTGACACAAAATATGTTGAAGGAATCTAACGATAGTTCTTCTGCTAATTCAAGTTTCGCTTTTAAAACCATTGATCAGCGAAAGAAAATATTGGAAAAATTCACTGACGAAACAAAAATTAATTTACTTTTGCAATTAATTGATTTAGAACAGGATTCTGTCAAGAAATTACTTTCAAATATTAAGACACATATGAGAAAGAAAGGACTCAAACAACAAAATGCTCTCGAAATGGCTAAAAGAGCATTGAAAGAGTTGGAACTCATTCTCTTTAATGCCGAAAGATTAGGAAATTTCAGTAAATTCTGTATTAAAATATCGCCCGCTTTTGTGATAAGCGGTTCGTCTTCTACTATATATTCAGGAATTATTTTTCAATTGGAGCGAGAAATCAAACACAAAAAGCCAACACAACGACAGCTTTCAAGTGTTATTGCTGTCGGAGGTCGTTATGACGATCTGTTGACACATTTCGAAGTGATGACTAAGAAAAATGATAGATTTGTTGAACCCAAAGGTGCAGTCGGTTTAAGTATTGAGTTCGAAAAGATAATGAAATGTGTTTTCGATGAAGAGTTCGAAACTAACACTATTTTCGGCGAAAATATCGATGTTGTTGTCTGTTCTCTAGTGACTGAAAGCTCTGATACAGTACTCAAAGAGTTATGTTCGGTAACGAAAGAGTTTTGGACTTATGGTATAAAAGTGTTTTGTTTTCCAGAAGATTTGCCCAAAAATATTGATGAATTGCATGCGTTTTGTAAAGAAAATAGAGTTCGATTTTCAATTGTTTTGAAAGATAGTTTGGATTCAACTCTTTCTAACTTTCATCAAATGACTGCTAAACTATTTGCTTATGAAAAAGAAAGACATATTGACAAAAGAGCCGGTAATGTTTCAGATATTGTAGATTATGTTATACGATCTGTTCTTTGGCTAAAGAATGAAGTCAACAGTGTCTGCACTACTGCTAATACAGAACAGGGAGTTATTGTTCGCAGTGATAGTAATAAAATGATGAACAGTCAATCAAATGATACTAATTATAACATGTCTTCAGCCATCGCTTCCAATATAAAAGTCAATTTCATTACAGATGAACGATTACAACCGGTACCCAAACGAAGACATGAAAGCAGTATTATATCTCATTTATCGACAGCATTAAGCTTTGTCACCAATAACACAATTATTGAAGTGATTGCAGTCGATCTTCCCTTCAAAGTAATCAAAACAATAGCGGCTGAGATCGAATTCGACACTGAAAATGGGTCGAAAAGTGCATTCGAAAAAAGCAAATTATCCATTTTGGATAAACACTCGCGTTATCGTAAATATATCTCTCTAATAATGGACGAAATCTACACTTATAAAGTCGATAAAAAGTGTGCCATTCTCTGTATAATCAGTATTACTGATAATATGAAGTTCAAAATCTTGACGTAATTTTCTATGCGTTTATAATTAAAGCATTAAATATTCAAATATTCAAATATTTGCGTTGCTCTCAATCTATTGGATTATTGGATATAAATCTATAATTATGTTATCGCTAAATATCAAAGATATTAACACTTGAGCTGAGGGTTATATTTTCTCTACATTGGAACGTTTGTAATATTGGGTCTCTTTATGTTTAGATTAAATTATAATTATTTTTTGATGTTATATAATATTTATTAAGACATTTATTTTGTAATTCAAATTTAAATGATTCAAAATTAAATGTTTTGAATTGTAATGTTTATTACCGGTGAAGTATTTCACTATTTCATTATCAATAAAAAGTAATGTTTTTTTCAAAAGTATTAAACATTTCAAAAATTCTTTAAGAATACAAGATTTTGATTGACTTTAGATAAGAGTTTTGTGTTGAGAAATAAGTTGTCGTTTCAATAATTCTTATTCTCATTTACATTCTTTATAGACCTTTATGTCGGTTATGAAGTAGAAGATGTGTTTAGTTGGGGTTAAGTGTAGGGAGTGTTGCACTTATTAGAGAGACAGACATAATAAATATAATACTTTTAATAGCAATGAATATAACACTTTATTTAATACAATTAACAAATTTTTTATTAAGTGGCAAAAGAGCCGAAGGGAATAGTGTGAGCATTACATAGGACTAATTGGGAACTCATTGAGATCTGTGGGCTTTTATATGGTTAGGGATAGGGTCAGTCACTGTTAGTTCTCATATAGGTTTAGAATAAGCAGAGGTTAAGTACATAAGGTTTAGTATTAGTTTATGACTTATTCACACACAGTTTTTAGAACTTTAACTAACTTTTTAAGCTCATAATTAATAGTTTATAGTAATGCTATCAAACCGTTATACGACACAACACAGCCACAGAATTTAAAAAAGAATTAGAATTGTATTCTTTGGGTTAATTTAAAAAGTATTTTCAATTTTGATAAAAATGCATTAAATTTTTATAACTTATATCTAAAGTTAAGTTTATCGGATTTATAAGTTAGCTGTAAAACCTCATTAAGCTTAAGGACGGCATCAAATATTGCGAGAATAAATTGCACGATAACACAAATAAAGTGGTATTTTGTTTATTGGGTTTAACTGTATGTTGGAAACAACAGTTAATAACAACCGTTTTCTATGAAACCTTTGATGCTTTGCGGCAGTGGAAGGCTTTGTATTTGGCTGTAATTCGTTGTCTTTCTTATAACAAATTTGCATAAGTATTGTAGAGAACGAACTTCTGTAAATCGAGACACAGGTCTTGTCAGTCGAACAGGAAATGAAGGCGAGACCGAAGAACGACCTCTTGAATAACAAAAGACTCCTTTATGCGAATTAGCCATCGATTCCTCTATCAGTTGGATTACAGACGAGTGGCCTTCAGATGAAATATTTGAGTAAAAGCTAAACAAACCGTTCATGTATTCAATGCGTGTGTGAAGTGTTCGCCCATAAGATCGAAAACTAAGACTAAACAAGTAGTGGTCGTCAGAACTGTCCCGGACTAAGAACGCGCCGTCCATTTGGTCCATGAGTTTGTTCTCAGCCTCGGACCGACTGATTGGTCCCCAATACCAGCCATGCGTCACCAGATTATCGATCTCTTGAGTTAAACTCAATTTCTTGTCATTCATATTATGCTTAATGTCGTCAACACTTTCTTCAAACACTTCATCACTAATGTTATCAATAATTGGTTTTGAGGCTAAAGTCATCGATTCGTTTGTCTTTAAGTCTAGTTTAGGATTAGTTTCAAATATTTGTTCACTTTTCTCATGTTTTTCGACCAAAACATTGCTTCTATTCGAGTCTTTGTCTTCGTTTGATTTGATTTCATGGCTCTTTTCAACCAATTCTTCACTTTTGAGAACTAAATCTGTTTTACTTTTATTTAAATCTTTTCTTACATTTTGTTTTGAATTCACTTTTTCTTTATTATGATTTCTCTTAAACTTATTCCTAAACGACTGCAACAGTTCTGCCGGAAATGCAATCGATTTATGAGTTGTTTCCGGAGTTGTTGTCATCGAAGCCAACGATTCATTGTTTTGAGACTGAAGTGAATCACAATTCAAGTGAATGGCATTTCGATCGCAGTCTTCTTCATATTCTTTGCTTTCTATTAAACCATTGGTTTGTTTTTCTTTCTCTTCAATCGATTTGTTTTTTGACCTTTTATTCAACTTTTGTCTTAATCTTTCAAATGATATCTTTTTCATCATTTCTTTCAAATAAATATTTAATAAAAATAAATAAAATTTAATAAAAAATTAAATAAAACTAAAACTAAAGTAAAAACACTATTAATGTAAACAAAAAACTTTAACTAAAATAAACAAAGTGTAAGCATTCACACAAATAATGTGATGCAAAAAGTGCTGTTCATAACCCCCAACACCTCTATTATGTGACTATTTATTACATTTTGTATTAACCACTTCTTTATGAGTTACATATTTTGTGACAAAATGTGAACATTAAAGTTAAGTCTGAGTCACAATTCTCACTACTTTGCAAATTGTGACCTAAAAAGTGTAGGTTTGGTCTAAAGAAACACTATTTGATGCACAGATGTGTAACTTTTAATTGCTTTACAGTTACTGTAACTCTGCCTCACTTTTAGGGTTGAACTGAAATAAAAACTTCTCAAGAATTTGTATTACTTTACTTATTATACTGTAGTTAATAAATATTGTTTTTGATGTCAATAACTTTTAGGCTAAAGTTAAATAACTTTGAGAGAGTCTGAGCTAAAAACTAATGCATTTGTAACCTCTTTTCACTTTTGTTTGAAAAGTTATTTATTGTTTAGTCAAATATGTATTGAATCTAAAAATAATTTGAATGTTTAAAAACTCTATAAATATATGTTAAACAATAATACAGTAATTATTTAAATAAAACTCAAATAATAGTAAATCTGATTTATTACATAAATTATTTTTGTAAATATGACATTATTTAAAAAGTTTAAATTTAATAATAAGTATAATCCCTAACAATGAAGTTTTGTATGCATAGAAAAAAGTTAACTTATTTAAGTCAATAAAAAAAGTTTAAATTTGTATTTATAGGGATTCTTATACATTAGAATAACGGATAAATCAATTAAATGATGAAATAATAACAAATTGGTTTAAGGTGTATATGATTGGCACTAAAATGAATAAATGACTCAAATCCTTATCAAAGTTAATGAAAAAATGGATCCATTTCTAAAACACAAACGCATCTCAAAATCTGTCTATAAATGTATTTAATGCAGATCTCAAACAATCTTTTATCCGATAGAAAGAGTTGCAGAGATATAGATATTCTCCATATACTCATTCAATTATCTGATTAAAGAGAAAACATTCAATCATTTCAATTGAGACCTTATTTTCTCTTTTGGCAGACAAAGTAAGTGAGTGTAAGCCATACAAAGACACGTCTAAAGACACGTCCAAATCAAATAGAAATACTGAGACTCTAAAAATAAATTATTGCAAATTACACAAAAATTATATTACACGATAATAATGTATTCATAGCTAAACAAAATGAAACCATAATCATAAATATGATGAATACTGCGCTAAATTAAACTCAAAGTATTGTTAAAATACAGTTTTCGTATATAAATATGGTTTTGATGTCTTCATATGGCTGTATCTCTGCAGCTATTTTATAGAAACACATATGTATTATATGTATATAGATTTTCAACTGAATCAGACGATGCGCTGGCATTCAAGAAATCTCCCGAAAAATTATTTCTTTAGGGAAGAAGTAGAAGATGTGGAAGAATGTGTTGAACGGGGTTTTGAGAAAACGCTAGTTTTCTTGACTGAGTTTTTGTCGGCTTTAGTTAAGTCAGAGTCGAGTGTAATATCACTACCTATTTCATTATCTATTTTATCTTCTTTAGCATTAGAGGACAACTCAAATTTGGCGCCTAATATACCGACAACTGATTTTGGTCGCTGTTTGAGTGGCGGCGGATTAGATTTAAGTGGAAATGATGATCGACTTGTTTCAGTCAATGAAGTGCTGAGTTCTTCATTGCCAGAACTGATCGCTTTATGCGGAGACTTCATTATATCCCCAAAAACAGTTGCCCTCAATTTGACGCCTTGTAATTGGGCTATAGATGAAGTTCTAGTATTACTAGAATTGGTGGCATTGGCTTCACAAGCAGTGGTTGCAGTGGTTGTGGTCGGTGTGGGCGCTAACGAACGTTTTCCCTGTTTGGCTCTCATCTCAGCCAATAGTTCTGCGTGTTCTGAAGGTAATGGACTCGTGATTCTCTCATTTGATTCTAAAATATTTGCTATTTCTTCAGCGCCCGGAGAGTTATTTCTTGGAATTAGAATTGGTTGCGACGGCTTTTTATTACCCAAATTAGGCGATGATCGCGAACGCGTCACTTCATCAATACGTGAGGAAAACATTGACGTTTGAGTTACACTGGAATTCATAATTGTTTCATCATTTGAGCTCTTTTTTGAATCATCTGCTGTTGACATTGCATTCAATACGAGTCCGATTTGATTTGCGTGATGAGACTTCGCTGCAAACTTTTTGAACAGATTTCTCGGTTGTATTTGTGGTATTTGAGGCTTTTGTACAGTTTCAGTCGGAGTCGATTTTTTGAAGAAATCATCCAATCCTTCATCTATTTTCTCAACTTTATCACTATTGTCGTTATTTAGAGAAACGATTTCATCAGTTTTAGCGTTTAATGTGTTTGAGGTATTTGTTGTGACTGTCGTACGCGTTGGAGCACGAGTTTTAGGCTTTTTGGGCCTCGACTTTCCCAAATGCTCTAATTTGTCACTACTTTTTGATGCCAAAAGACTAGAATCAATTGAACTCAAAGCACTCGTAGAGCTGTCAGATTTTTGCAGTAAGTCGGGGATGTCATCAGCTGTTAAGCCATCGAGAACTGATTGAGGCCTCAGTCGCCTCACATAAAGACTTTGTCTCTTCTGGTTTTGTTGTTTTGGTGTCGCCTATAAAGTAGGTTATACTTGACATCAGAAAACTCTCATTTCATTAAAATATAGAGAAAGAAAACACATTAAAGAAGTAAAATGTATCTGCATTTGAAGCTAATCGAGAGCAACAAATATAAGCCAATACTCACTAAGTTAAGCCACGCCAACCACTTAATGGCAGCACAAATACACAATATTTATGTTTAATGTGAAGGAAATTAATGTCAGTTAAATTATAATTAAACAAGACTTACAACAGTTGATTCGTCGTCTAAATGTCGTTCAATTGAAAGATTGTCTTCAAGTGATGATTCTCGAGAACTCCCTTCAATCCATGTCCTGCTTCTCAGCACATCAGGCGTTGAACTTCTTTCACTCATACTTTGCTTCTGTTCTTGTCCTGTAAGCGCTCTATGACTCGAAGATAGGCATTCACTGACTTCTACAAGAACTTTATCACAGATCTGCGCCGCAATGCCTTGAAGTATTTCTTCAATTTTTGCGGTGAGAAGTGTACCGACACTATCGGTCAAACAGGTTTGATAGAAGTTGAGCGAAGGGAGTAATGGAGAGTTTGTTGTATTATTAAAAATACGCTGTAATTCACTTTGGAGTTTATCACTGTCTGCTATCACTTGAGGACATTGTTCTTGAATACTGTCAATCATAGACGCGATCATATTATTAATGTGAGCTTCAAATGTGTTCTTCAACTCATAGGCGAACTCTACAAGATTTGCTTCAATAGGACGACAAACTGCAAACGTCGAGAATCGTCGGCCACTTTCTGTATGTGATTCCGGATATATGAACTGCTGATGCAAACGACTTAACAGCTGTTTTGCGTTTACGGCGTCTTTTAAATAGCTCTCAGCTTTCACTACTTCTTCATCTTTAACATTAAATTCGAAAGAATCTGAAGTTCTTTTAATTTCAGTAATCGAGCGATTATTCAATATCTCTTGTAAATGAGCCGCTAATTTATCCACCAAATGATAAACTGCGGTATCGATTGGCAAATGGTGTCCGTGAAGGCGAGCATTTCTTAGTATCGTTTGCGGCAAATTGTTTCGTCTTAAAAGTTCCTGTATTTTAGTGATTGCGGCCTCAGTTCTCTCGGGCATCTTAACCATAGCTGTCTGAACGTCTTGCACGGGGACCGGCATGTATTTGAGCGTATAATTCCTCTCCAATGAATACGCGATATCAATAAAACCCGCGGTAGGAATCATATTACGGTCCATATAAATAGTCTCTAATTTGGAATTTACTTGAAGTGCTTTTGCGAGTGTTCGAGCGCCCGACAGACCCATTAAATTACCTAAATTTTGATATAAATATAATACTTTTAAATAAACTTATTATTCCATAATTACCGGTGACATCAATGTTAACCAGTGATTGGTTAGAGCCGAGAGCATTAATTACAAGACACGTATCGTTTCGCAGTTTCGAATCTACTATTGAAAGCGATTCCAAAACTGAATCTTCATCTTGTAATAGCTGAACGAGTGCTTCGAGAACTCGTGGCATATGTCTAATTGTGATCGAATTGAGAGAATATTTCAATGTATTAACAACGAGTATATACAGTACAAAAAAATATAATTTCTTACTTGGGTTTAATATTACTAAAATTCTTGCCAATAGACAAATACTTAATAAATTTGTTTTTGCCGATAGAGTTGATAACATTCGTCACATCGATTTCAAATCCATTATCACTTAAATCTAATCCACTGATACATCGAATGCCTCCCAATGCAAACTCGAGAACAGTGGCTCCGTTTGATTTCAATTCGTTTGAACTTAAATTGATGCGGACATCAGTTGCGATCTCATTGCAGGCAAATCCTAACAGCATAGCTTTGAGCGCTTCAGCCGGCAGTTTATTGGACGATAGGTTTAGAGTTTTGAGCGCTATTGTCGATGAAAAGAAAGACTTGAAAGAAGGCGGAACATTCACTTCTTTGTGGCTCTTTTTGCCACTGAATTGATTGCGGGACAAATTCAAATGAATTAGTTTTTGTGTACAGCCTCTTAAGAGAGCTCCAAATGCAGTGTCTAAACAGCACTCAGTGCCCGACAAATCGAGATGAGTTAAGCAATTGGGTTGGGCTAAGAAATTGTATAATTTCTGCAAAATTTATTACAAAAATTTATTAATCTTTTTCTCATCACAAGGATTACAAAAAATTACTTACATTTACGTCATCTTTGAGTACGTTATCACTCAGATTGAGATAAGTTAAAGACAATGGCATTGTTTTATTAAGAGAGAGCGCATCTGACAGATCAGATATTCCTTTGGATGTTAATCCAGTACGAGATAAGTTAAGATGATTGAGACCTTTATGCAGTTTATTTGACACCTTATTAACTAATGAATTATTTGATGAGTCATCAGAAATGGGGTTTCCTTGAAAAGACTTGATCACAAACCCACACAAACTTTTTAAACCTTTGTCTTCTATTAAGTTATTCGACAAATCAATGTTATGTAGCGCTGACTGACTGTTAGTTAAAAGCGCTAAAAAAAGTTTATTAACGAAATCTGCTTTAATGCCAGTATTATCTAAATATAGTTCTTCTAAAACAGTTGATCTCTTAAGCAAATTGATTATTTGTTCCGCGACTTCATTGGACGCATGACTGGCCAACACTTTTACATTACTTGCTCTAAATTTAGTGAACCATCCATTATAGCTGAGAGCGGCCACTATTGGCACCAAGTCTTTGACATCCAAGTGTTCAAAGTCTAATAGTGATAACTCAGTGTTGTTATGAGTGGAATAGATGGTGTCGACATCCCACGCAACTTCTTCACGATATGCAGCACCGAAATAATCACAAAGACACGCATACTGTGTAGAAAAGCCACCGCACGGCATATCCATTGTGTTCATTCCTGCCCTCTCTTCGACACTTTGATTGTATTCTATCATTGATTGCAATCGAGAGATGGGTTCGACGTCAAGCCTTCTTATAAGTGATTCTATAGGTATTTGTGGAAATATTGTCTTCAATGCTGTTCCCAACTGTATTATCATTAAATTAATCTCTTCTCCATTATTAGCGTCAACTGAATAGAAAGTGTATGACTTGTTCTCTGAAGTGATACCAATCGTCAACTGATTCTTTCGCTTACTTTCTATTGAATTGATATCTAAGTAATGGAAAGTTTGCTCTATTTTTGTGGGAACTTTAGCCACAAGAATGAATAGACGACACGCAGAAAATGCTAAGATCTTGTTCTCTGTCTTATCGGTCTTTATTTCCATTTTGACCAAACATTTCAGTGATATCTTAACACTTTGTCCCAGAAGTGCTGTCACACTCTCTATAGTATTGGAATACATTTTTATGAATCAATCAATTATTCAAATACAGTATAAGACTATTATATTTGATATGTATTTCGTTATAAATGAAACTCTATTTGTCTGATAATTGTTTGAAAGATTTCTCTTTTAATGCTCTGATATTAAGTTTCTTTATTCAGGTTTTCAAATACAAGTGGTCTCAGACTTGCAATCAATCAATTTATAGGTATTTATCATATATACAGGTATTATATGATATATACAGGTATTATAAAATATAGGCGTTTAAATATAGATTAAGTCGTAAATCAATGCATTAATTAATTGTATGTCTGTTTACAAGTATTTGTCTTTTAAATAGCAGTCAATCATTGCTAACAAAACATCTCATTTCTAATCATTTCTAACTTAAGAGCAAAGCATTGCTTAACAACAATTCAAAAGTAATTAAACTAAAAGTTAATTATTTTTAATTAATCAACAATTAGAAAATCTAGAATTTAGAAAATTTTTAATTTAAATGTCGTTTAAGTTTAGAAGTGTTTAAAAGTTGAAACATTAGTTAATAGGAATGGGTTTGGCTTTTGACACAACAATACGGAAATGATTGAAATGAGACGTTTCTGTACTAACAGTAATACTATTAATGCTGTTATTAATGCAATTACTATAAAAAAGCAGTCAATACTTACCATTTAGTTCTTTAGTGAGCGAACCCTTATTAGACATTTTGTGTGATTCTTTTCACTAATAATACAAATAATACTAAATATATATAAATAATAATTAACGCCCGAACTAAGGCTTAATTTGAAT
Source organism: Nanhermannia nana (assembly GCA_033996565.1). NCBI lineage: Eukaryota > Metazoa > Arthropoda > Arachnida > Sarcoptiformes > Nanhermanniidae > Nanhermannia > Nanhermannia nana. The sequence continues at coordinate 19,019 of JAUJYT010000165.1, forward strand.
TTTAATCAAAACATAGCAATAATTGTAGTCTTACTTAAGGTATGATTTTGTGTATGATATGGTATTTCTGAGACTGGCATCAAATCAATGCAAACTTGTTTGACATCTCCGCCCACATAAGGCTTGTATTTATATGAATAGTAATCTATAGCCATATACAGTAATCCAGTGGTTACCCAATTGCGGGTCGAGAGTCAAAAGTGGTCCGCAAATAGTTTATGAAAGTATTTAATAATTAATAATTTAAGTAATACTTAATTACTCGTCATTTGAATTGTCAAACTATTAATGATTGAACAGTTGTATTAAATGTGGAGTTAGAATGTGCGCTAATATTAGCGAACATTACTATAATTTTTTGTTCAATTCAAGGGTATTACTAATCATTATTCACTTCAATTTGACGTTTCATTTATTTTCATATTTCAAACTCAAAGTTGTTTGCATTACTTTTTTAATCACATCTCTATTTGTGGAAAATTTTTAAGCATCACTAACTTTGAAAAAATGTTAACATAAGGAATAAGTCATACCTTACATATAAAAAATTATGAGATCACATACAGTCAAACTATTTTTTATTAAGTCAAAAACTTGTAAAGCAGTCAAAATAAGAGAACCCCTTAAAATAGTTAAAGACTTTCAAACTGTAACTTATATGTTAATTAAATAAAAGTCTGTTTTAAAAAAACACAGTAATCAGCAATAATTTCCTTTTCTAATCATATCTACAAATTAGACCCTATTCTAGCAAACTGTTTATCCTGAGGATAATTATTTCTAAAATCGGGGTTTTTTTAATAAAAAGAGGTCACACAGAAGATTTAAAATAGATGACTAACTATATCACATTTAGAGACCTAACCTATTAATGTTTTCATTAATATTGTATAACTTGGTATAACATTCAAAAAAATAGTATTGCATTTCATTTTGAGTGGTATTTATATTAAAACCCCTAATATTAAAGTCAATAAACATACTGTACATGAAGTGTATTGAATGTGATATGAATGTTGTAATGGCGTTAAGATTTTCATAATTATTACATTTAATATAAAAAAAATAAGAAAAATCTAAATAAATGGCACATTTGGCCAGTTATTTAAAACGTGATTTAATATCACACACAAGAAAAGTGCAGAGTCTTTACAAAAGGATGTGTCGTAACGAAGAGTCCTTTCATTACGAGAGGTAATGATTGCTATGAATGCTTACAATGAATTGTTTTATAAACTTATTATTCGCTGAACACAGGACTGACATCCGCTATAACGCAGTCCTAATTAGGGCTAAATTCGAAGAACACAGACATGTAAAGGACATGAGAGTCGCGAAAATGCTTTTAGCGGAGGGTGAGCGCCAACTGTTCCTGACATCACATCCACAGCCAAAGTACTTCACTTACTCTCCGGGCGGAGTATGCTTTGAGCGCTACAGCGATTACCCTGACTTTCACGCAGACTTTTGGCACCCGCTCGAAAAGGCCAGATATCCCTTCTATTTCGCTAAAAGAGAATTAAGAAAAAAAGAATACATCGAAAAGTGGGAAAAAGGAGACGGAAAATACGCTAAACATGAGACACATCATTAGCTGATTGTCTTATTATTAGTACATTTCAATATTCAAGACTTGAATGATTCACACTTTTAATAGATTAACAAAATTGAATACAGTTTTGATTATAGTGAATAAAAACTTTATTTCCTAATTATATATAGAATTAGTTACTGTATGATAACTGTAAGTCCTATTCTATTGCTGAATATGGCCTTTAATGTACAGTTTGGTGTCATTCAAGTCTAAATACCTATTGAAAGAATAGTAAAATTATTTGAATTAAGCGTTTATTTCAATCTAAATGTTAGCCAAACTGTGCTAAACATTAAATTATCAAAATTTTAATTTTAATTAAAATGTAGATTATGTTGAAAATGAAAATTTAATAGACTTTAATCGATTACTTATTAGTTAATCAGCGCTTTGAATGGTTTCACTTTTGTTTTCCTGATTGCAAACTCTCTTTCGGCGAACAATAAGCTTAAAGTTATTTAAGTCTTCTCTTTCATACTCACTATTAGAGGAATTTTCTGAATCACTGCTATCACTGCTGGCATAGAGTCCCAGACCGGGCAATATTCCAATGCATTTAATGGTGGACTCAACACTGCTCAACGACTCTTCTGATTTGTCTGATGTTTCGCCTGATATTACATTTGTGTCATTGGTTTCTTTGGTTTCAGTGCTCTCTGTCTTCAATTTTTTGGTGGACTTTTCAGAACTTTCTGATTCTGTTCTTCTTTTGACAGCATTTGCCAAAAGAGCCGATTGTGAGCTCTTTTTAGGCGTTTTATTGCTATTGTTATCGTTTGCAAAAAATGAATCTTTATTTTTAAGGAAAAGCTCTTTTTTAAACTCTTGTAATCTTTTCTCTTGTTCTTCATCATTGAGATGAGTGACGGCTCTCTTGTATTCCTCGATGGCATTCACCTCTTCTTTCCATATTTGAGTCTCTAATTGTATTTTATTGTTGTCCACCATTTCCAGGAATGAGATCTCGTCGTTATCGAGACCTTTAATCAAATGCTTCAACTTTTTTGATTCTTCAAACTCTTCGTCTTTTTTCATTTTTTGCTCTTTGAGTCGATCATAAAGTGTTCGCGAATCGTATACTTCTTCGGGCGCTTCTGTTCTCATAAATAAATAAATATTAATATAAAATATAAGAAATGATAATAGAGTGGTAATAGTGGTATAGAGTGAGCACCTAATGGCTGATCATCTGTTCTGACTCTTTCCCACTCCTGTTGTCTTCTTTGACGCCTTTCTTCGAGTTGTGATTCCGACACAAATGAACGCAAACCACTAGAAGTCTCGCCATTTGAGTGATTCATCTCTTATTAGTATTATTTTTTAATTATTTTAAATAAAATAAATTAAATTAATATCAATCAGAATATGACACAAATATATGATATTAATAATAAGTATTACAGCGTCTGAACAGAGTCTCAATAGAGTGAGACCTCATTCATAAATATGAATCAAAAGCTTTCAATTATTATGACTTTAAGGAACCCTTTTTTTGAAGTTATTTTATTCGAAATTTAAAACCAAAATATGCTTAAAAGTATTGAAATTAATTAAAAAATAATAAAAGTTATCGAATTTGAGAAATTCTTTGCTAAAAATATTGATTGAAATGATATAAAGTTTAATGTAATAAAAAATTGATAAAAATAATAATGAAATAAAATAAAAATAACAGATGTTTTGAATGGTTTTGAAATCATTTTTGGATTTGTTTTGAGTTTGATTTTAATGTTTACTATAATTAAAGTTTACATTAATTTGTATGAAAAGAAAGCACTGAAAGCATAGAAATCATTCAAATGAATGACACAAATGAAGAAACGAAACCAGATGTGGTCACAAATGTGTCAAACGTCACAAACATAGATAATTCACAATTAATCACAAGTGAAGGGAAGAACTCGATGTCGTTGTGGTGTCTGAACTGCGATTGTCTTCTATTACGCCCTAATATCGCACATTTGGCCAAAATACAGGTCTTAACAAATACTAAATCTCTTTAATTATATATCTTTCTGTCGTTTCAATTAATTATAATTTAGATTTTAAATCAATTAATTGTTTAAAACATGTTTTAATCGATTGAATTACAGAAAGAGTTGCCGTCAGTTATGGTCCGCAATAATGATGAGAACAGTATTGAAGTGTTGTCTGAGTTTTGGTGCGTTAACGATATGTTTCAGTTCGAAAATATGGCTTTCAGTAAGAATGTGGAGGACATCAAGTACTTGGCCTGCGCTGAGTGTGATATCGGACCCATTGGTTGGCATAATCTCTGTGATAAAAAGTGTTACATTGCTATCAAACGAATCAAACATCAATAGCTTTAACACTAATTATAACTTATTTTAAGAGTAATATTAATAATATATTTAAATATTTAATTGAATTGTTTCAAAGTGTATTCAACTTAACTTTTGAGACTATTTGTCTTCTATTTGGGTAATCATTCGCTTATACTATACAACACTTACGACTAATTAAAAACAATTCATTGAACAGCTTTTTTATATTAATAGTTAATTCAATTAAAATCAATTTAATTTTTTAATTATTTTTTTATTAGTCTTTTTAACGGTTTGTAGGTCTAAAAAATTAAATATTTAACTGTAATGTACTGTTAAGAGAAGAGTTGAGTGTAATATAAGCTAATATTTAATTTTTTAAAACTTAATTTTCTTTAAATAAATAACTTATTGAATAACAATTTCTTGTCAATACATTCTAATGAACTTTTATTGCGTTTAAAAATAATGATTATATTTATAATCACTCGAAAAATTGTTGGCCAGTGGTGTTAGTGTCAGATAGTCTGGGCTCACACAAAATTTTTAGAAAATGAAAATTATAATTAACTATAGATTAACTTATTTGTTGACAATTCAAATAAAACATTTAATTTTTGGAATAGAATTACAAAAAAGGTGATAAGTATTATGAAAATAGCTTCAGAAAACTGATGAATTTAGTCCTATTCCCATATCGTCAAAAATAGCCCCCAAAGCCTCAGAGCTTGATCCAGTCTGAGATATAATGTTTAAATATCACATTTATACTCAATGTGATGGTACTATCGCTTGCATTTAATGATGTTCATAGGCTCAGTTCAAAGAGCCTTTTTGAACCCAGGCTCAGGCTTTAGGCTTTTCTATCCTGTGGGCATCATCACTTATATTTTTTTACTACAATCTAATCGGGGGCACCATTACAAAAAAAATTAATTTGTAAATTAATTTTTGGCAATTTTTTGATATATAAACTTTTCCCAATCAGCAATTTTTTTTTATTAGAAAGCATTCAAAAAGATATTTTATTTTTATCAGCAGTTTATTAACATTTGAATTTTAGTTTTAATATTCAAAAATATGCCCAACCCATGGTCTACACAATGAACTTCATGAATTATACTCATTTTTTACCCCATATTTCGTTAAAAATTTTCAAAAAAAAATTTGTTTGACCACTACTGACCTCCGGAAAACAGGACAATTTTTTTGTTAATTTATTTAATGTTTGTAACCTTTTTTAATTGATTCAATTTTTAAGTGAGAATATGAATAAGTTTGAGAAACATATACTTTTGTGAGTCCATTAACAGGAAGCAAAAACTGCTATGACATTAAGTACATTAAAATCTATTATAGTTGACGCATGAGTTTCTGAAATTCATATGTGAATTATTTGAAGCTTTGAATGAGTGCATAATAGTTTCACAACTTGTTGATATGCGTTATTCATCACGTTATTATCGCATAAGATATCGTTTCGTTCCTTTGCAACCACACCATGACATACAAAAGCATACCGATTGCATGTATTGCATACCTATTGGAAAAATCAAAACTATAATATTATACCAATAGACGACATACCTGTTAAAGACCTATTTATTACATTTTAAAGCACTCTCGGTTAAAACAGCAAAAATGGAATTAGCAACGATTCTTATTATAGTCGGCGCTTGTATTGCAGCTGTCATAATAGGAATTTGTCTGGTCTGCTATTTCGTGAAATGCGTCTGCAAAGAAGTTCTTTGTTGCCCATGTAATACATGTAAATGTTTATGTTGATTAGTTCTCAAACAAATAACTCAACAATGTTAAGCTAATTATATTTAAATTTCATATAAATTCATTTCAATACAAAAGGTAAGACTTTTTATTATTTTATTAGTAATTAATGCGAAAATAATGGTTATTATGGTATTAGTGATTATAAAATGTGATAACAATTCTGTTAGTTGTGCGCTTTGGGTTGCCAGAAGTCCCGCGTTAAACTTTCAGTGTATACCTTACCCATCCAGGGACAAGACGGGGCCCACACCACCATCAATTTTCAGGCATTTAAGTGTAGAGGTCTGTAGAAATTTTAAAAGTTAATAAAATATTGAAATTTTATTATGTCTGACCCCACAAACAAAAATTTCTGAGAACGGCATTGGTCCACACGGAAGACTTGACTAAAACAGAGATATATAAAGTTTCGGTAATAATGTTTGATCAAATACAGTATAATAACAAAGCTAAGCAAATATTTGATTCAAACGTAGATAATGATGATTTGGATACCATATCTTTATGGATTATTTTCTCCGCAACCTTCATTTAATTTATTCATAATTTTATTTTTTTTTTCTTTAAATCATTTTATTGTCATAAGTAAGCAAAAGTGTCTCGGGGAGGAACTCAAGATATTTTCAACCGTAAGGTTTTGACCCGAACTAAATTCATAAACAGTTATGCGGTGGACCGATATCTGCCATAACCCCAACTTTATTTATTTAACGGTTGGACTGTTCACGAAAAGGAAAACTATGAAAGGCTATGTAATAGACATGAAAACGAGATCTCGTCTCGCGAAAAATCTCGCCAAATCTTGTCTCGCGAGACGAGACGAGACAAATTATTGGGTAAGATTATAACACGAGACGTGTTTAAAAATATTTTTTGAATGTGAGTTTTTTTTGCTGCAAATAAATGAATTTTTACAAATGAAATTTAAAAAATGCTTTCTAATTGAAGTATTTTAACGTACTATCGGCGGCAAAAGCCTTTGTTAAACATTGCGCTCAAGAAATAACAATAACCAATAAGACTATATATTATTAAGAGAACATTGAACGCCATTCGTTACATACACTAATACATGAGCGCGAATCAGTACAATTGAACAAAGCCTTTTGCCGCCGATAGTACAATAGCTGCCCTAATCGTCAGTAGTTAGAATATTAAGATATGTCTCGTTCTAATGGGCGAGACGAGATGCAAAATTTAGTTTAACGGCGAGACGAGACGAGACGAGATTGTACTGCGTTACACGAGACCGAGATTGAAAAAATCAAAAATTCTCATGTCTACTATGTAACATAACTTTGCTAAAATGTTTTGTTATGTGCTTCTAATAATGACGAGAGCTATTATTTCAGATAAATCTAACCTTTTGTTATTAAAATGTTATATGAGTTGTCATAGCTTTCAGTGATAACACTTAAATACTTATTATATCACTTTTATTAATATATTATTGATTCTATAGTTATAAAAAATTTAATTGTGTACTACTGTTCTGACACTGGTGTATACCACGTAACTTGTACAACTGTATTAGTCTGTTTGCCAATTCTCGTTATGAATGCCATTTATATGTCAATACATTCAAAAGTAGGCTTCATTTTATTTAGAAGAGAAGTTTTCAAAACTATTTAACCATTAATTTCAAAATTATTATAATATTTTGTATTTTAGCCAAACTTAACCACTACATAGAATTTTTCATAATTTTTATTCAATTTTTAAAATATAGGGTTTCATCACAAGCAACTTGTGGATCAATTAAGAAATATATAATTAAAATATATTTAAAATATATTTTTGAAACTTTGA
>JAUJYT010000166.1:0-26429 GCA_033996565.1 Nanhermannia nana
ATATTTGTAATTCTCAGATAGTTCTCACTTTTATAATCCCATAAATTTAAAATCAATATTCAATTATATGTATAAACAAAATTTTTATCCGATTTTAACCGATTTCACAAATTTTAATATTTTTAACCCTATTTTAACACAATTTAGAAGTACTTTCAAATTTTACAAAATATAAAAACCGAATTTCGGTTAAAATAATTTCTCCAATTTTAGCCACCGAATCAGAAAATTTATTTTAACCGAAATCCGGGAATCCGAATATTCTTACATAAATTTTAGGTAAAGTACACATTAAATTTACCCAAATTGGTTCAATTACATAAAACATACTTCAATTTTACCTATAATTTACATAAAAACGAGTGTTTTACATATATTTTACACAAAAACGACTGCGACTGGGGTTTAATAGCAATCATGTTTTTTTGGGAAAAAAATAATTAAAAATTTTTTTTGAATTGTTTATTACACTGCAAAACATTATTAAACTTACAAATAGGAAAATCCGAGAGATTTAGATTAACTTATTTCATGTTTTTAACATATCTATGACTTCATCTTATTACAACTGTTTTTTATATTTGGAAAATTCTCTGTAATTATTAAATTTGATTATTCATAGTAAAAAATAATTGAAGATTTAGTGTTAAATAAATTTATTATAAATAAAGCGAAGCATTATTTCAATATAAATTTGAGTCAATTATATTGTATTTCTAACTTTTACCAGTTTTAAGCTACAAATCATTTAATAAGCATTAAAACAAATGATTAGACAACTTAATTATTTGTAAATATATTCTTTCTAAGTGTTTAAGTACTGAATCATTTAAAAAATAAGAACTAAAAGGAATTCAAAATAAACGAGCACAAAGATTTCAAATGAGTGAATAAAACAAAGCTATACTTATCTACAAATAATTCTATTGTTTTCAAAAACAGAATCAAATTAATTATTTAAAAATAATGCCTAAACAAATGGCAATGAACTGAAATAATGGTATAAAAAGAGCTATTACTCTCTTCTTTGATAAAATAGGACATAACCGGCTTTAGAGACAACATTATCCTCATTGGCAGCGCTCACGTTCGAGTCGTCGAAGTAATGCCAGCTTCCGGTGTGACTATTCTTGGCGTAAGCAGTGTAATGACCGCCTCCAAGGCCTCCGTAATGATTGGCCACAGCTATCAAATCATAAATTTTGGACTCATTTTGGGGATTGTTGAGTAGGTATTCACCCATATCTAGATTAGTGATGGGGAAGTCAACTAAGATGTCCAGTTTGTCACGATATACACGAGAATAAGAGAAACGCTTCAAATGTATGATAAGAACTTTAGGGAGTGTCCTGAGATACAAATAATCAGTTAATTATTAATCATTTTTTGTCTATTTTTGTCATTTGTTTCAATTCTTACCAGAGGTCGAACTTTTTCGAAGCCATTTGATGTTTCTTACATTTGGGACAATACCAGGGGTCGTCTGCACCCAGTCTTTCGGTTGTAGTGAACTGAGAGATGCATTCAGACAGAGGTAAAGATGTTTTGCCTGTGTTAGTAGTTTGCTTTTGTACGGGAAGTTTGAATGGATTCTCAATTTCTGATTCGTTATAATATTTAGTTTTCATTCTTGTCGGCAAATCTACTGCTAAGTAAGTCTTATTACTCAATTCAAACTGTTTCGAGCGATCGAGTCGTTCGATATCTAATGATCCGTAAGAGTTAACCAAAGTTAAGCTGAATCTATCAGTTCTCTCACATTCAGCGACCCCTTCGTCAGAATCTGATTCTTCTTCAGATAATGGAATTTTCATGAAACGTCTCAACTGTTGAGTGACCGCTTCATAAACAGTCTCGTAATTCGAATCGTTAACATTGATAATGAATGGTCTGCCAAACAGTGTTGTCGAGTCGTCTGATTTAAGTTCACGTAAATAAACGGGTACTGAGAAAAAGTCTTCCAATGTTTCATAGACAACAATTTCGTCCAATTGAGCGCTATATGACTCTTCATTGCCAAACAATTTGTGAAACCGATGATTATAAACGTCTGCGACAATCAATTTTTCAGCATCAATGGTATGCTTCAAAACAGAGCTTTCATTGACAGCTTTCGCAACTGCAGCGCAAATGTCAGCAATTATTCCATATTTTGGTATTGAGAGACGTGATATTTGAATGGCTTTAATCTGGTCTTGAATTTCATTATTATCTAATTGTTGGCTCTTTGTCATAGTCGGTACAAATATTACATCAATCGGACGCTCGCGCTATCAAAACAAATGAATATATCATTAGATTATATTTCAATATCAGTTAACAGATTGTAAACTAAATGAAAACAAAATGTTTGAAAATGAGACTATTATGAGAATGAATTGATTCTGATATTAATAAAATGAGATAAAAGTATTAATGGAATGCATACATACCTTGACAGGTAGAGGTAAACTCAGATAACAGAAGGGGTCAAACGTAACACTAACGAGATTACAATCGGGACAAACCAAAGTCGACTTGAGGAGGGCATGAAATGTGTCCACAATTATGCTGTCGTTTCGCTTCTTATAGTTATCCCAGGACTCGGCGGCCATAACCTGATCGGGACGCAGATCGACATCAGTTTTAACTTCAATGTATGGCTTTTGTTTAACTCTATTGAGGTCTTCGTGCAAACCGTCCAAAAGAAATGCCATTAATTCCTGACAGTCCTGTTGAGCAAATCCACTGAACTGTGGTGCGAATCGTCCCACAGCCAGTTTGAACTCACGCGGCGCTAAACAGGTATGCGATCCGCTCCACATGGCTTTTATCAAATCGGCATAACTTTTAGCTATTTCTCCACCCATTCCAAGAGGATTATCGGTATTCAACTCCTGCCAGTACTGATCACTTAATAAGAATAGAGTCAACGGTGAAGAATTAGAGAGACACTGAAGAGCACTGTTCATAAAGCAAGTGTTCCCTAAGTTCATGAGACCGCACAGTCCGGGGACACATTTTGAAGATCTGGTGGCAATCGCTCCATAACGCGGACGACTTGAAGGCCAAGTGCCGTCACTGTTGCGCACCTCGAGTGTCACTATTGTTCCGCTGAGAAGTCCGGCGTCGTTAAGGGTCTGATTGTCATTAGTCTTGTCGTTAGAACTGGAAGGAGTCGATTCCGAGAGACCGTTCTTCACAACAGAACCACTCGACCAGAGCTGAGTCTCTTTAGTTGGGTCGATATTAAAGAGTTGTTTCATTTCATTTTCCAACTGAACCAAAGTCGTGACTCGACTGAACTGCTTTACGATAATGTCTTCTTTTGATCCATAAAGACATAGTTTGAGTTCAATCGGATAGACCTCTACTATACAGTACGCCGAATACGTGCCCTGTTCTATGACAGGCCTTCTGATCACGTGCTTCTCGTCCAATATGTTGAAGTGAGACACCAATAGATCCCAACCCTCTTCCGGCACGAACTGGTAGTCGAGCTCTTCCTGCAGTCGTTCCCTTAGTTCCCAATTCGGGCCATCAGTCGATTGAAACAATGCTTTAATTGAAACCATTATTAATACATAATATGTTATAATATATAATATATTGTAATAATACCCGAGTTATCAATAGGTCCGGGATTATGGATGTGTTCCTTCTCTTTGATGAAGAGTTTACACAATTCAAACCACTTCTTGTCCAATAAGTACCAAAACTCTTCCTTTTTCATAGGCTTATGAATTAATTGTAATATTTGTTCGACATTCGACTCCGATTCCATGTCATTTGTTTCCATTTCTTTATTATTTTAGTCTATTATCACTTCTCTAAAGACCGGTGAAAAGCAATTCGAGTTCTGTAAAAAATGAATGAATGTGTGAATGAATTGAAATGAGATGTGATATCATAGAGAGTGGGCTTCTATTGAGTTCACCTAATATTTGATTACTATAACGAACGTAACGAACAGTTGCGCACCTATTTTGGGCTTTAGTGCGCATGACGTTTGAGAGTTACACCACTTTTGAGCTATTATTGCATTCGTAGAATAATTCATTGCTTTGAGTCTATTTCGCAATCAATCCTATTATGACTTAGTTTTAGATTATTTTTAATTTTTTACAATATGTTAAACAGTAGTTGAACTTTAAGTTTAACACTTGAGTGCCATTTGATTATTAACTCAATTAATTATTATCTAAAATGTTATGCATTTATAGCTTTCACTACACTTTCTAACGATGTGGACAATAATTGTTTAAATATTTAAAAACTTTTAAATAATTTAAAAACTTTACATATTTCTAATGCAAATCAAACTGCAGTTTAAGTATATTAGAGCTGTATTAGAGCTCACTCTTTGTAGTTTTCATAGGGATTTCATTACAATATTGATTACTGTAAAAGTTTATGTTCTCTTTCTTTAGCAAACACTTCATAACATTAGAATATTTTTATTTTCTGTTTAGCCTCAAATAGTTGTAAAAAATTTCATAATAAGCATAAAATTAGGTACAATTTGCAACACTTTGGCATTTGTTTGACAGAAACATCAAAATTATAGTGTTTTCATATTTGGGTGAATGTCTTCAATGAGTTCAAAAGTAATTTAATTTATATATTAATTTAGTGGTAAATGTCTATGAATGTACAGAAATACATGTTTTAAAAATTGCTTCAATTGATTACATAACGACATAACATATAATGACCTTATTTTATATTCAATAAAATGAACATTTAGCAGAAAAACATAATTTGATGTACACTTTTAGCCTGACTGTCAACTTTACAAACTTTTGTCCAGTTTTAAAATCAATAAACGAGACACTAATCTATTGAAATGGCATTAAAATTATTTATTAATAAATAGTGAACTAATATATTAAACATTTTTAACATAAAAGGAAAAGAGCATCAAATTAAATGTTATCATCTGCACAGTAGTGATGAGTATAAGCTCCACTTTTTCCTTTGGATCCTATGGAAGAAAATGTGATACAGTATTGAAAGATTAATTTTGATACTTTCTGTTGAATAATCAAATAAATATGATCTCATTTTAAAGCTGATAACTTATAGATTATTTGAAATTGTCAACGTTCTGAGTGAGACCACATTCAATTTATTGTACCTGTATTTGAAGCTACATGAGACCCACGAGACTAACTAAATTTCAATATGGGCTCAGCTAAAGCTTTTAAATATTAAAAATTTCAGAAATATCAATAGCTGTTACTCAACCACTATTAGAGATATTGAAATCAAATTTTCATAGTTTTATACATCAAATTCTCTATAATAAAATAAGCAGTGATGTTCACGCGAGGGGAAATAAAACTCTCGAGCGCGCGCTCACGCTCGGGTACCGAGCGTCAAGTCAGCTCATTTCATTAGTTTTGGGACTCTTTCTTCCAACAAATTTGTTTATTTTAAGGAAATATATGATAATCTATGATCCTATAGATTGGCTTTTTCGGTGTGACGCCGAATAATCCGAATATTGCCGCCGAATTCCAAAAATAATTTTAGGCGTAAACATAATTTCCTTGAAATAACGCCGAATAAACCGAATTTTTCGAAAAATAATATAGAAAAACACTAAAAAAACTTCAGATTTTTTTTATCCGTTCCAAAAATTTCAACTGATTCAAGATTTCAATTATTAATCGGATCTGTTTCTTGAAGTCTACAATCTTGAGGAATGGCATGAATTGAGACAGATTGAGAGTACAAATGCGAATATATTTGAGTGGAGACAGAGAGGAAACACTTATTTATTATTAATTTTTTAATTTGATTACTTTTATAACTACTTTTTCTAATACGAAACGAATGAAACACATATTTCTAGAATTTATTATTTTTACGTCGAATTTGGGAAAAATCTATCGGTTTTTCCCTTACGCCGAATATTGCCGTCGAATTTGTCATTCGAGTTACGCCGAAAAAGTCAATCTATACTTACACCTAAATTCTTTAAAACTGAATAATATTTGCGTTTATTATATTTTACTCTATATAATAAAAGTATGTATTTTTGTTTAAATCAAAGCTTATGCTTCATAAAAACATTTTAATATGTAATACACTTTGCGCTCACCCGAGCGCTCGGCCAAAATTGGACTCTCGGTGCTCACGCTCGACACTGAGCGCCAAACGCTCGAGCGTTGAACATCACTAATAATAAGCGATTAATTTTTTTGGAGTATATGAAAAATTGAAATATGGGTCACTTCTTAATCACTTCCACAGTTAAAATTTTGAGCAAAAGTCCCATATATTCTATTCTATTATATATTGTAAAGAATTTGTTGCTCAACAAGAATATGAAAGATCTTTGAATATCTGAAATACAACTTTGAATAAGAACTTATGTGGAACTGAAGAGCTCTCCCATTAATACTTTTAGCGTTAATTATTTAAAGACGTAATTCATATCCAATAACAACAAAACGTGATTTCAATGATTCAATAATTTAGTACTTTTAGTATTGAGTGAAACATTTTTACAAATAAATGTGTTTTAAAATTTTAATTATTTAATTGATTTAAAGATTAGTTTTAGTAAAAATCATGAGAAATATATCGAAATCAGAAATCATTAGACTTCAGCAGAATGTCGACAATATTAGGAATGTTTGTGTTTTGGCTCATGTGGATCACGGTCTGCATTAATTCACATATTATTATAGAAATAGATAATAATTATTTGTTTATATTTCATGTTAAGGTAAGACAACTTTAGTGGACTCACTCATAGCCAGCAATGGTATAATATCTCGACGAATGGCAGGAAAGTTGCGATATATGGACAGCAGAAAAGATGAACAGCAGAGAGGAATTACTATGAAATGCAGTGCTATTGCACTCGCATTCACTTCAAGTTAGTCTTCAATAGTCTTACAGTAATATTTTTTTAATAATATAGTTATTAATTGTAATGCAGATGAAAGCGATTACTTGATAAACGTGATCGACAGTCCCGGACACGTCGACTTCATGGGTGAAGTGTCGACTGCTGTACGTCTTTGTGACGGATGTGTTATTCTGATTGATGTGATAGAAGGTGTTTGTTCTCAAACGAAGTCTGCTCTACAGCAGGCATGGATTGAACGCATAAAACCTGTTCTCCTATTGAACAAAATCGATCGGCTATTTATCGAAAGAAAAATGTCGTCTTTAGATATTTATATGCATTTAATACAAATTTTAGAGCAAATAAATGCATTTCTGGGCGAACTCTTCACTTCTGACGTATTTGGAAAAAGTGCTCCAAATTTGATACCAACCGATGACAGCAGTACTCAAACAAAAAGAGTATTTGATGACCAAACTTATGATTGGAGTTGTGCTATGGATGACGCGGACGACTCTTCTGTTTATTTTACTCCCGAGAGTGGAAATGTGATATTCGGCAGTGCTATCGATGGCTGGGGTTTCAGTATTAAAGATTTTAGTAGATTCTTATCAATTAAATATGGCATCAAAGAGGATGTGCTCAACAAGACATTATGGGGTGATTTCTATTTAAATGCCAAACAAAAGAAGATCATGAAAGGCGCTCAGTCTAAAGCCAAAAAACCTCTTTTCGTTACTATGGTTTTGGATAATATTTACTCTATTTATGAAGCAATAGTTGTTCGACGCGATAAAGTTGGAGTTGAAAAAATTGTCAGCTCTCTCGACATCAAATTCACAAAACGTGATTTCAATCATTCCGATCCTCGAACACAATTGCAATTACTATTTTCTCAGTGGTTACCATTATCTGATGCCGTTCTCAAGATGGTTTGCGATCTGATTCCGAGTCCGCTGCAAATAAATGAAGAACGAGTTGAAAACCTGATGTGTTCTAATACCAGAAGATTTGATTCTTTACCTCAGGAAACACAGAATCTTAGAAATAATTTCATTGAATGTTCAGCAAAAAGTGATTCACCATTAATTATTTGTGTTTCAAAGATGTTTCCCTTCGAGAAAAAATTTTTACCACAGCATAAACAGCAACCGCTAACTCGTGAAGAAATTCTAATTCGTCGACAAAATAGGAATATAGAAAACCAATTGAATGTTTCCAGTGATACAGTCTATGAAACTAATGGTTCTAAAGAAATGAATGCCCAACACATAGAAGACTTAACATTAGAAAACGAGAAAACAGTCGATTTATTTGATACGAATGTAAATAACGAAAGTGATACCGATTTCATAGCGTTCGCTCGAATATTCAGCGGAACTGTTAAAAAAGGTGACACTGTTTTTGTTTTGGGTCCAAAGCATAACCCAAGCAAAATCGATGACTCGACTTATATCGATTCCAATTTAACACTCAATGATTTGTCTGCCAATCAACACATAACTAAGTGTCAAATCAATGACTTATACATTTTGATGGGAAAAGAACTCGAATCTGTAGACGAGGTTCGGGCGGGAAATATACTTGGAATTGGAGGACTAGAAAATCATATAATAAAATCAGCGACTATTTCGAGCACTATTTTCTGCCCACCGTTTACTGATTTACATTTATCCTCAATACCTATACTGCGCGTCGCATTAGAGCCACAAAAACCGTCTGAAATGCCAAAACTTATCGCAGCCTTAAAAATGCTGAATCAAGCGGACCCTTGCGTTGAAGTCAAAATTCAAGAGACTGGTGAACATGTGATTGTCACCACAGGTGAAGTGCATCTCCAACGATGTGTCGATGATTTAACCAATTTTTCTGGAATCGAAATTAATTGTTCGCCACCTATTGTCCCGTTCAGGGAAACAATTATAGAAAAGCCGAAGTTAGATATGGTTAACGAACTTATTTCAGACCAAAAATTGAATGCAATAGCAACAGAAGAATCGACAGAATCTTCTATTGAATTATTTACTGCCAATAAAAAGTCAAGAATTAAAATATTAGCCAAACCTCTACCCGAAGAAGTTTGTAAATTACTTGATAGTAATTCACATATTTTGAAAGTCATTACTAAACATCAAAGAAAATCAACACAACTTTCTGAACAGTTAACAGATCAAACTTTGAGTGCAATTAAGGATTTACGGACAGCGTTGAAAAAAGCGTTCGATGAAAGTGAGTGGCCTGAAGATACTGTCGACAAATTTTGGTCAATTGGACCCAAATATTGTGGAACTAACATATTATTGAATAAAATTGCTGATTACCACTTATTTAACAATTGTTTTGTAAACAAAGCACAAAGTCTTCCTTTACATAATCTCTCTATTAACGAAGATATCAGATATCAATTTGAAAACAGTTTTGTCAGTGGGTTTCAATTGGCCACACTTTCTGGTCCTTTATGCGACGAACCATTAATGGGTGTCTGCTTTGTTGTTGAGGAATGGACTGTAGCTAATGATACTTTTGATATAACTAATGACCCGTTTGGACCTTTTAGTGGGCAAATCATGTCAGCAGTTAAGGAGTGCTGCAAAAAGTCATTTCAAGCGCAACCTCAAAGACTAATGGCCGCTATGTTTTCGTGTAATATACAAGTGGATAGCGATGCTTTGGGTGAGTCTTTACTATTTTTCTATTACAGTATTCGTTTATAATTTTATTCTTTAGTTTTCAAATTGAATTTTCCAACAGTTTATTTGATTTAAGATTTTTTCAAATAAAATACAAATTAATAAATAAAACTCAAATAAATAAGTCAAACATAAATACTTCAAAATTGCTTAAATCGATTGTTTCATTTCCACATTCCTTGAATTGCTGTTGAATTGATGACAGCATATGCCAAATCCCACGGAAACTCTGGATACTCTTCCGATTCTTGAGCTTTAAAATTGAATTATAAAAATTTATGCTTATGTCCAATGTTCTTAATTTATCGTACATTAAAGTTTATAAGAAAATATTGAGCACTAACTTATAATTAGTTTGGAAATAAAATTTAAAATAAATATTTAAATTTTAAAATGATTTAATTAATGGTAACATTAATAATTCAAAGATCTCTAAAATTGTAACTCAATTGCATTCACTCATCAGTACATTTGTCTAAAATGGTTTTATAAACTTTTTTTTAAACAAAGCTAAGCTTTTGGTAACCATTAACTTAATTTTTTGAAAAATTTAAAGTTTTAAGTACTTAAGACTCAATAAACTTATTTGGTGTTTGAAATTCTACAATAATTGATTTATACCTTTATTTTTAAAATTGTGTGCTTTTCCACTTCTTCCTCCCTGATTACATAGCATACCTGTTATAAGAACACCAATTTTAATATTTAGTTATTACTTAATTTTAAATGTTTGCAATTTCACCATAAACTCTAATGCCGGGCACTCTTGCATATGGAGGGTGATTGTGAGTGAAGGGACCTTCAAATTGGGCCGAATCAGGACATCGACAAACCATTACATAATGTGCTTTTCCGCTTCTTTCACTTTGAAGGGCCAGTAATGTCCAGTCTGTTGGGGTTTTGCAGGTCCTCACAGTCATTAAGGGTTCACATAACTTGACGTGTGTGTAAACCTTTTTATCATATCTTTTGGTTAACTCAACAGTATGTCCGTCATCAAGATTGGTGTCTGCATTGCAGTCCCAATTGAAATTAGTCGGACATTCACATAGTTTTTGGGTGTAATTCATTCGAACGAATTGTGCATTACAAACCTTTATCATATAAATTTAATTAATTTACTGTATTTAATATATTCTACAATTTAAATATCTTTTTTATATACTGTATAATATTGAGATCAATTTGATCAGACCTGTTGGGTCGCACATTCTGGCAAATTGTGTCTATATTTTGGACCACTGTTGGAAGCATTTTTACCCTAAAAAATTAATTAGTTGTTAATCAATTCCAAAAGTTTAAATTTTATTATTGATTAAATGAGGTCAGGGTCGGTAGCATTTAAATTTAGTTTTTTCAATTAGTCTTCTTAAAGCAGTTATGACACGATTTTTAGCATTTTTTATTATGTACTTCAGATTTAGTAACACAGTTTACTTGCTCTCCCCCTCCCTACCTGTATGTACATGTAATATACAATGTATACGAGTATTGTATGAGTCTATCTTTCTGCTTGTTAAGTTTCTAACAGAATGTAATAATTTTTTGTTTCAATTTAATTGCCGGTCAATAAGATATAGTTCTTACTGTTTTGTTTGAATCTTAAGACTTGAAATGTATTTTTAATGAATAAAAAGTAAAAAATAGTCACTAATGTATGAATTAGAGTGCTATTTGATAACACAGTAATATTCTAAGAATATTTATTACCATCAAATTGAAGAGTATTTTATAATTTTTAATATGTTTAACCTTCACCCATGAATTTGATATACGCGTAATACAGTCTCTGTTTTCTAATCCGAATCAAGCATTTTACTGATAACTCCACTTTTTCATAAAATAATTATTATAAGATTTGACTTGTTATATGACTAAATACTCATTGAAATAAAGAAACAAATGAATAGAATTTGTTAACAGTATTATTAGTTAAGACAGTACTTACATTTGGTTCAGTTAAAGACGAAACATCGACATAAGTTTGAGGGTTATCTTTAGGCCAATTGCTTATTTTATTAGTTCTTAAACACACAGAAAGTTCGATATTCAATAATAGCAAAATAGCGACATAAAAATTTAAAATTAGTCGAGTTGTCATTGTTGAGACTGAGCTGACTGACAATCAATTTAAAAGTAACTAAACTTTTCTAATAATTGTGGCAAATGATCTGACAGTAGTTCTAAATTGAAATAAGTTTACTAAAAGAAGGGCACTATTATTGTCGAATGCAGCAGCTCTTGAGCACTTAAAGGTCACTCTCAAGCTGATTATACCAGTTTGGTATTTGGGTTTTGTGTTACTAACAAATCCTGTACTAAATGAAGTGCTCCTTAAGTTTGGTCTCCTTTGACATAATCATATTAATACATCAGTTAAGGTAACCTTTAAATTAAAGAATCACATCTTTCATGCATGACTCGCAAACATTTAATATTTATTTCTTCATTTCTTTATTCGGTATTAGAATAATGCATTTGTTTGCATTTTTTAATCTGTTGAATCAAAATTTCTCGAAATTGAGTTATTACTAATCTCTAATACACCACTAATAGAATTATTTCATAAAAATTACAAATACATTAGAATATCTTCACTACTCACTTAAGTTTAAAATATTCAATGGTTTAGTGGTTTAGAGAAATTGATTTAAAAGAACTCGCAATTTCTTTTAATTCAAAACTTTAGTAACAAAATATCAAAACTATTATAAGATTATGTTATAATAGTTTTGTTTTACTTAAGTTATACATAATTAGTTTTACTCTAATTTTTTCTAAATATTTTATCATTTTATTTTCAAACTTATAAATCATTTTAAATATAAAAATTTTTTTTCAAAACATTATTAGAATCAAAATGATTTCTATATTTTTCATCTGTATATTTTTTTATTATACAGCTTTTGAGATATACAGGTATTTGAATGAATATATGAGATGTACTGGTATAGTATATATATTTATATATATATATATATATGGCCCAACGATTTCGGGTTTAACCCGATGAAACCTGATAAACCCGCCTATTCTTTAGTATATATTCCGGGTTTAACCCGAATTTCTCCGATAATTAGCAATTTTAAGCTGATGATTTTATCTTTAAATCTAAATATGTTAATATACAAAACCTTATTTCTTCGAATTGATAATATTAAACTCGATTTTCTATTGCATTCTTAAAAAACCAGTCTTAGAATTGCTAATTTTGCGAATAAATACAATTCTTTATTTTAATGGTGATACTGAATGCAATTTTTCAAATTATTAATTATGAAAACATTGTGAATTTTTATTATAAAACCCGAAAAGTACCCGAATGAAGCTTTTGAAAATAAAACCCTAAAAACCCTCCGATTTTAGAAAAAAATAAAACTCGAAAACGTTGGGCCTTATATATACACACACAGTCTATACACAGTATTAATTGATACATACTGTTTGAATTAATAAGACAGTTGGATTATATCTCATTTCGCTGTTTTTCAATAACTTGAAAATAGATGCAAAAGTTACAGCATATATTTGAAAAACCAATGTTATCACCTTTAGAGTGCAATTGAAATATTGTAAGAAACTTTTATTAAAAGCCGAATCAACCAATTTTTAATTAATAAAAACAATGTTTATGCATAATTTTTTGTATTTTGCTAGCGGAATCGGCTGCTTCGCTACTCATTTAACCTAAATATAACTATTATATTAACCCTTGCAATATTAGAATATTTTATATTTTTGAGACAGCTTTTAGCAGCATTATTATAGGCTTTATATTGCATTTGTTTTTTGTAAATTAATCAAAATAACTGTAATAAAATTTCTTATGAAAACAGTGAAATGAAAAACAGCCAATAGATAAACAGCGAAATGAGAAGACACCTACAAGTTGTAATCCCTACCAGTGAATAAATCAAATAAAACGTGTGTCATTAGGTCGTTAACGGAGCCTAAGGCTTAATAGTGTACTGAAATCTGAATGAATTCTACTTTAGTTTTTATCAGTTAAGAAATGCATTCATTTTGAAATTATTTTGATTTTATAATAATTTGATTACAAATGAATTAATTTGATAGATTTGTTTTAAATGAGTCAATATAATCAATTAAATTGTAATTTCTTTAATCGATGAAAATTTAATATTTAACTATTATTTTTAAACTTCGCTTTGTTCTGTATTTATTATAATTAAAGGTATTTTTCACTCTTTTAGACAAAGAAAAACTGCTTTTATTTTTTTTAATACATTGAAAACATATGAACCCAACCGAGGACTTGAACCCCGGGCCTTCCGATGACATCTGACATGTTATCGGAAGGCCCGGGGTTCGAGTTCTCGGTTGGGCTCATATGTTTTCAATGTATTTTAAAAAAAAATAAAAGCAGTTTTTCTTTGTCTAAAAGAATGAAAAAATACCTTTAACTATAATTTAATATTTATTTTATAGAATTTCCTGAATATTGAATTCTTAATAATTCTTGGATTATTTCACGGTTTCTTATTTTCTCAAATTTCAATTTATTGTTATTAAAAATTAATTTTTCAAGCTTTCTGTGATAAGTATATTTACTGTTAAATATAAAGAATTTACTATTGTTTTTTCTAATTTTCGATTTAATTAATTTATTAGTAGAAACTTCAGTTAGTCACTAAAAACTATTAAAGTATGAGCGAATGGGGCCAAATAAGGTCGGAATATCTAAAATAAAAATGATTTTTCATGGACAATAACCCAATTTAAAGATTTTTCTCTAACAAATTGTTTGATTTTGGTCATCAAACTTTATTTAACTTATTCATAAGCAGAGATGGCTAAGATCGACGATTACAGGGGGTATTTTTTTAAGGTTTTGGTCTTTAAAGGTACAGGTGGAGGTATTTTCCAAAAACTCTATTTTTCGCTTTTGGAAATTTGAAAACCAAACTCTTAAATAGCATAACAGAGCCCATTCATTTCAATTCAAGACTATTCTAGATTTTTTCTGAACAGCTTGAATTCAGAGGCGAGCCAAGGGATTTAATTCACGAATTTATTTTCGCTTTCACTTCGCTGAGGAGAAGGATCTGTCGATTGACAGTGAGTTCTCGAGTTTAAGTCAAGGGTATTTTACCCTATATTACCCCTTCGCCATCTCTTTTAAGACTATATTTATAACTTTATTGGTTCTGTTGTTTGTTAACTCAGGTTTGACTTATACTCAACTTTAATCTACAAATTCTTTACAAAAAAAAGTGAATGGAATTATTTTGTTTAAACTTTTTTTACAACTTATACATAGTTATTATTACTAGAGGTGGGTACGAGAGTCTCGATCCCGATCGAAAGCAATCGAGAGTCTCGCGAGACTCTCGAAGCCCGAACTCGACAAATAAATGCTATTAAACTTTAATAAAAAATTGTAGAATTGCCAACATTTTCAGAACTCAATACAAATATTATGTGTTGATTGAAAAGCATTTTAATAACAAGTTATCATCATATCTAAAGAACATGAAATATAACTGCATTTCGAGATATAGTCTTTTTTGAAAAATTGTTAGTTTTTAAATAAATATTTTGTACTATAATAATATTTAATGTAAAATTGAAATAAAGTGAAGCAATGGTAATTTAGGTCTGGAATCACTTCAAGAAAGTGGACAAAGGAAATACAAAATTTAATCAAAAGCTGTCACAAATTGCAAAATAGACCACAAAATAT
Organism: Nanhermannia nana; assembly: GCA_033996565.1. Lineage (NCBI taxonomy): Eukaryota > Metazoa > Arthropoda > Arachnida > Sarcoptiformes > Nanhermanniidae > Nanhermannia > Nanhermannia nana. Next base: position 15,236 of record JAUJYT010000166.1, read on the forward strand.
GAGTGTGATCTGAAACAATTTTTCCGTTAGCAGGGAATTTGCTCACTAACAAGTCATTGTCCCATTTAAATATACTATAATTATAATATATTCTCACATTTATACAGATATAAAGCATTTTCAGAAAACTTTCTGATCTTAAATGACATTAAAAAAATTTTGAGGGTTTTCGAGACTTGAAATGACTCTCGATCCCGATCGAGATAGTACTCTTATGACTAAGTAGACTAATTTGTTAACCTTTAAAATATTTGTATGATATTTCCATTGTGTATAAGTTATTATGCTTTGACTGTTTTTAAAGATCGAGCGCCGGCTTACAAATATTGAATACTCTTTTCCATAATAACAAGAGCATAAATATACCATAATTAGAGTCAATAGAGATGCTATTATTACCACAAATGCATTATTATTACTGATTTCTGTGTCGTGTGATCTTCAAACGCAGTTTTGTTGAAGGTTTTTAAGCTTTAAAAATAACAATTTCTTAAAAATGTGTTTTCGTAATTATAAGTGAACTTCTTGTTAATAAAATTTGCAAACTTTGCACTAATGTAAATAGGAATGCAGTGTTTTTTAAATGTTTTTAAATTTAAAACATAGCTATTTATTATATTTACAAATTTAAAAAACAAACAATCTACATTTTACAATAATTTTCACTTTTAACAAAATCTATTTTTTACAATATAAATGGGAATTACGTTAACGAAACATTGTTTGAGTACTATTTATGATGTTTGGCTTTATTTGTTTCAAATTTATATATTTAATTGTTATTAAATCAATAAAATTATAGTTAAATGTTCATTATCTACACATTAAATGAAATTAAGAGAATACAGCCGATGATTCTTGAATTTCTTGAGGTATAACTATTTAGTTATCAGTTCGACAAATACTTAGTTATTATGAACATATTATGAATAGATTTGAAAAATAAATTATATGAATACCCGGTGTGTTAAAAAATTGTATTCAGTAGAAATGAGTATTCGATATTTCATCTTAAAGACTGTAAACTTCTTATATAATTGTTGTCTTCAAATCGTCTGAATTAAATGAATAAATAAAAAAGAAAATATATATATACATATACAGGTGTTTGAGAGTTTGAATTAATTAAGTTTAAATTGATAACTACTTTGCATGTGGTGAACAATAACCACTGTATGTCCTTATATGATCGAGAGTATAAACAGTTCCCGTCACCACATTTGCTTCTTTATGATGTGTGGGACACGCATATCCTTGAGGACATTGACAAAGTGTGTTTGTGTTCACTTCTTCCACATCTGGCCTTTTTCTTACAGTGAACAGACGACACGGCTCTTTCCTTTGACACCTCAATTTCTAATTTCAATTTTTTCAAAATTAATAAGATTATATTTAAATTTATATTGTTATGTATCTTAAAATTTTCGATAAAATATCGAAATTTATTAACATATTTATTAAGAACTTTCGTTTCTCTAAAAAAATAGATAGGAAGCAAACAATTGAGTGCTTTAGCTCTTGGGGCAAAACTTATTTTCTTTTACACTTGGTTTGTTAGCTGAATAATGATATGATCAAATTTATGTCACATTTAGTAACATTTTGTAAAAGTTAGACTTAGTCGATACGCCTCTGTTGTGTTAAATAACTTATATTTCCGAATTCAGGTTAGATTTATGGAAACAGAGAACAGAGTATAACCCAGTTTTAGATGATAATTATTTAAATGAGAAAAACCTACGGTTTCCGGAGAACAGGCGAAATGATATTTGTATCCAATGCCCATTTGTGTCTTGAAAATTTGATGCTTAAAAATATATGCAACGCTATTCTTAGGACAAACACAGTGAACTGTTTGACTCGTTGTATTGTCGGGATTACTCGTCAGCGTCCAAGTTATATCTCGAAAATAGCGACATATCGCAAGTTTGCTTATTGGCTCACAAAGCTGTCAATCAGATTACATTATTTATACAAACTATTTATTTAAATTGCTGTTTATTTCTTTTGAGACTGTAAGCTTTTTTCACTTTCATACCTTAAATTGTCTCGATTTGTCCCCAACTGTATGTCCGTCGTTATGGTCTAATGACGTTGAACAAGATTTTGTTCCTGAACAGCGACACTGTTTTTCTACCCAAGGGGTTGAATAAGTATCTAATTTATTGCACACTGTCCAAGAATCACATTCTGGTAAATGTTCTTCTGATGTTATCTGTTTTGATGAAATTGTTATTTAGTTATTTTGTTATCTCATGTGATTTCTATTGATTTAATACAAATTCAGTATTTATAATACTTTTATTGAAATGAATCTTAAAGAGAAAACGGTCTAAACTGATAGGAATAGAAAGTTATAGTTAATAAGTTTTTAATTTAAAAAACAGCTTTTGATTTATTTTTTGGCATTTATTTGAGAAATTTTCAAAAAACATAGTTTAATTCAAATAGAGTAGTCTTGAAATGCTTAATATTTTGTAGAACTTGTTTGTTTACATTCAGTTCCAAATTAATTTGGTTTTCATTCTTTAACTATTTCTATTCTCGTGTCTCAACGAAAACGAGAATGTAAATCAAATATTCTCGTTCTGGAACTGAATCAACACTAGTCTCAACTGATCGATATATAGATAGTTAAGTGGTTAATAACTGAGTAAAACAGCATTTAAATAATTAATAAATTATTTTTTGCCAAAAGTAATGTGTTTTTGTTTTAAAAGAGTTAATACGTATTTCAAATGACTCATTTATTTTGCTCGACAAGAACTGTATTCCACAAAAATGCTTATATTTTTAATATTAACAATATTTTGATTTTTCGAAATTGTGATCAATTGTAATCAAATTGTAATCAACTCTCACATTGAATATATTGAAATACTTAACCAAATTGAACAATTTTTTACCTTAACTTATGTTGACATTGAGCAAACCTAAGCTTAAATGTTAATAAAACTTTTTTGAAACGTTTTGTAGTATATGCTTAAATAAGTTAAGATAAAAAGTTCACTGTATTTAATATACTTGGGATATCCGGAATACCCAATCAATTAATTGTTAACAGCTTTTATTAACATTTAGCAATTTTTAGCATTCATTCGATTCATGTCGTTGAACAAAATTTTAAATTTTATTTTAGTGCAAAAGAAGTTTTTAAAAAATAAAGTTTAACTTATATATAAATATGATTGATTTAGAGATTCAAATCATTAGTTGAGAGAAAGTCATATATTTTATAATTCCTAAAGTAATCTACAGTTTTATAGCTTTTTAGAGCTTTAAATCAAAGCTTACAGAGCACGAACATATTTGACAGATTTGAAGTGAGCTCTAATTCACGTCACATATTTTGGAAGTTCTCAACTTTACAATATTTGATTCTATTATTTTCTATTAGTCGTTATAGACATGGAAATATAATTAAAAAATAGCAGACTTTCTGCACTAGTTTTTTTGAAATATGCACACAGACGACTGCATTAAGCGTCGGTTTGCTTAAATTTATTTTAATGAAAGGCTCTAAATTTCAAAAAAGTTAATTTAATTCAAAATTCGTTAGATTTTGACAAAGATCGAGGAGTGTATACAGTTTCCGATTGCCTCGGGATATATTTGAGCCTAAATGAGACCCACTCTGATTATATGAATGTTTTACATTGCGTGGAAACGAACTTTAATCGAAAGTAAAACCTAAATCTTTTCTTGAAAAATATTTTTGAAATCATCAAATTTTTTGAGAGCATTAATTTGCCTGTATTTCCACTTAGTTTCATACATTAGCATATTTTAACAGCTTTTTCAAGAATTTAATTTTACTCTAAATTAGTTAAGCTTTGATATTGAAATGAAATTATTCTACGATAAGATCACATATTCAGCTAATTTAAAGTTGGATTTTATTATATATATTAAATGAAATTGAAGTCTTATCTTATGTCCATAATTAAGTCGAATTTCGAGTTTTACTCTGCAGTGCATGACATGTAAGAAATTCATGGTCTCTAACATTACATTGAATCTGAAATTAATATTAATTTCTAATCTCAACCCAAAAGTAGTTGAAAGAATTGATTTAATATTAAACTGACAATAATTGAATGGAAAAACTTTCGTCTTTTAAGAGATTTTAAACGGTCTGATGTTTTCTGCTTTATTGACATCTGGTTTGCTTTGAAAAGATGAATGAAAAGATGCAACTGTTGTGCACAGAAATCATAAGATTAGATGATAGTAAAGTTGCATTTTTTGTAGCATTGATGTGATGCAGCACTTGAATGGACTGGTGTGCAATGGCAAGTGTGGCACTGGTGGCACACTCTAAAGCACACTCCACTTCACTGCTGCTTCTATCGGACCGTATAAAACATTAATCGCTTGGCTTCACTTTCCCACACTTTAACGTATTGGCCCAATGGTGTTGCCCTGTGAGTCATGATGAACTATGACCTCTAGACACATGTCTATTTCATTTGATCTATGTATGTGTGTATTTGTGTAGGAATGAATGAATGCATAGCTTGATGTATGTATAGCTATGTATGTATAGCTATGTATGCGCCGAACAGTGTTGGTGTTGCCTCTAGTGTTTTGATTGCTTCTCTACCTGTAAACTGTGCAAACTCTGTACAAACTTATCTCCAATACTTTATCCGACTGCCCTCTTCGTCATGCAGGACTGACTTTGGCGTCTTTCTGGCGCTTCAATTTGCGACCGTGACCGACACTCGTTTAAGTTGTTTTTTCGAACCAAATCTAGTGTTAAACTTTTTTTTTCTTTATCTTTTACCTATTAATGTCTTACGTTTTCGAATCAACTGCCTCTCAGACCAAATCAAGACTCTATTTTAACTTAGAGTTTAGTTACTTAAATACCCATTTCCACGACATGCAATCAGGGAATTATTTACATTTGCGATTCCAATATTGGGTGAAAACTTTTTTATGTCGTCTAATTATAACGAATTGTATATTCTTATGTTCTAATGACCAAATCCATTACCATTATTATCATAATAATACTATTCAATACAATATTGTAGTATAAGTTACTTAGTAATCATTAGCCTGTAATGAGTATTCGCATCACTGATTTCTGAACCAAAAGTCATTCTACTAATGACCAAAGCCATGACTTTTTCGGAAATATCACTTTTTCTAATGCTCGAAACGTTTAATAATTGAGAAATGAGTGCCATTCAGAAAATAACCAAAGATGAGCCCATTTAAAGTACAGGTATCAGTAAAATTGGAATTTACACAAAAACTACACAAATGCTTTAAATTATTTTTTTTAAAATCCTTTCGATAGTTATTTTGATAAATATTATTTTAGAAAAAATTATTTAAAATTTTTTCAATTTTTGACCCTAAACGCCAATTAATTTTGAAAGCTTTTGTACGAAAAAGTTGGGCTCTGTTTGAGAATAGCAATTGAAACTTGTTGTTCATCCATTTAAAGCAACAGTAGAGATGTGGTTTACAGTTATGACATTGTAATAGTAAAAGTTGTCGTGAAAACGTTGACGAATGTGACTGGAGATGATTGTTTCATAATATTCATGTTAATAAGAAAGAAAAGGTGTGCATGTTATCCAGTTTGACTGCCCTGAGGGTGTTTTCTGTTCACCGGAAGCAGTTTGTGTATAAATACAAGAAGGGAGTGAAATACAGTGAAAATGGTTACTTATTTTCGTTGATGGCCTCAAGGAGAGCAGTTGTGAATAATATGCACTTATCCTTGAAACAGAAACATTCAAACATTGGAACATTTATTAGGTAAGCGCGCGCTTAAATTAACTACAACTACGCGCTGAGTATATTTTTGTCCTCACTTAAATTTTGAAAAACTTTCAAAGAATCCTGAAGGTCCTTCGTTTTTTTCTTTAACGCATCCTATTTTCATATTCAAAATGTTTATTTCCTTTCTATCTCTACGTCAAGTATTTTGATTGAGTAAAAGTTGTAAAACTTATTTTACTTATTTTTTAACATCTCTTTTCTATTAGAGTAGATGTATCTCAATATAAACACAAAAATACCATAATTTAATTGATTTTGAATCTATTACTATTGAGAACAATTATCAAAATTAAGAATTTCATTTACATATGTTTTTACTTAATAAAGTTATGCAACAGATCTGAGTTTAACAAACTTTAATTTTTGTGGTATGTTTTGAAACAAATTTCTATTTTAGTTCAAAATGATTAAAATTTTTGAATTTGATACCGAAATTGATTTATTTTGAACTTTACTAATTATATTGATATAAGAATTCATATTTGTTAGCATTTAAAGTATTGATTACACCAAATGTGAAATACGAATAGATTAAAATATTCACGTTTTAGCATAAAATATCTTAGGGTTTGGAATTGAGAATTGACTTTTGATACATAAAGCCATAAAAGAGTGAAAAAAGTGAAATTGAAAAAAAGCAGATATACTTGATTTAGAGAGAAAATGTATGAATCATTATGAATGACTTGACTTACCCCCGATTGATAGAGAACACGAACTAGTAATTTATGATTATGATTATATCGAAATGAACTTTTAGCTGCGACCACTGGTTTGAACAAATTGGCCACTAATATAAAGAGTATTAGCACATAAAAATTCAATTCTTTGATATTAGTTATGAGAATCACATTTTGCTCATTCAGTTTAGTTCTATTTGTGTTGAGAGATGTTTTGAGCATTGAGTTTCTCATAGTCGCACAAATAATATGAAGAAAACTTTTACAACTACTTAAAGTTTGACAAGTTTTAAATTGATTGATACCAATATTGATTCCTTTTTCCATTTGGTGTTTGATTCTTCGATTTAATTAGGGATCGGTTTGTGAATAGCAAAAACTTGGTTAGAACTGACTGCACGACCACTGCTAGTTTCACATGAATACATTCAGCATTGACTGTTTCCCATTTGGCTAAAGTGAAGAAGTTGTTCTTATCAGGCGCTCCCAAACCTACAACTAGCACAGCACACACTACAAGTTTACCTTACATTGCCTTACGCTACGCACCCATTCACGTATTAAAGACTCCTAACGTTAACAGATTGCAAAAATCTTATACTACGCTATTATTTATAGTGATCCACTCATGAATGGTTTGGGGTCCGTACTAATAGTTGCTCACCTGTGCAGGGGTGGACGTATCAACTCATTTTCAAGACTTGCATTTCGCTTCAAACTTACTATCCTGACTATACTGACTATACAAATGATAGAATGCTCACTAGGGTAACCTCCTTACCAAAGATGCAGTAAAGCCCAACCAAACAACGATACACTCCTTGAATTTCTACACAGGAGTGGCATTTATGTATTTAACATATGGTATGTGTGGCTTTATGTGTCATGAAAGTGGTGATGAGATGGGGATTCCAAACCATTGCACACTCTTCACAGCCACTAAACTTCACTAAACCTTAGATAACAAGTTTCTGCTAAATGCTTATTAAAATCATTTCCATCTAAACGTGACATTATTAAGGCTAATAAACTGCCCAAAAATGTTGCAAAGATATTGCAAACTATTGCTTTTTAATTAATTTGAGCGCATTTTCTGCCATTCAGCCTATTATCTCCTCTTATCTTTATTTTGTTCTTCATCAAGAGTTTTAACTTAAATCAAATGCTAATTTTTTTATTTATATATTTATTAAAAATTTATTGCTATCTATAGTTAAATATTAATCAAAGACCTGTTTGGCTGCGTTATTGCATTGAAATATTCAAATTTGAACCGTGTCTTATATCTTTTCAATGTTCTACACTTCTGATAACATGTGATGCAAATAGAATGACGAGTCAGAGCGTGTAGAAAGCTATTAAACGCTATAATGAGTTTTCGCCCCACATGTGCGTTACTACATATGAATGAAACTTTTAAATAATGTAAATTCTAATACTAATTCAAGTTTAAATAAATTTTTAATGACATTTAAATAAACTTATTTATACTCAGTTTATAAAATTGTGAGACTAAGAAAAAGTTTTACAGTATTGTAGCGCATACTTTCAATAAATGCAATCTCTAATGCAATGTGTTTTTATTTTGTTTTAATTTACTATTAAATTCTGTAATAAAAGTTTAAAATATTAGTGATTCCTAATGTGTTTGATTACGATCTGTTTGAAAACGCCATAAGATTTCTCAAATATTTACAAATTGAGCATAACTGCAAACTCGCGATCCTAAACATTGTCCAATTGTGTACCTGTACCTCAATATAATCCAATAACAATTGAATGTTTGCCTTTTAATGGAATTTTTGGAGGAATTTTAAATGAATAAATGCTTAAATTTATTGAAGTGATTCAGTTGAAAGTTATGGCCATTTTTATGTGAATTTATATAAAGTTAAATTGAAAAAAACTTTGTTCGCAACGTTTTTGAGAGTGACAATCAAAAGCAACGTATATTTTACATGAAAGTCGTAAATTTCGTAAATTTCTGTTGGCATGTCTTAGATTGAAATGAAGGGATTTCAAAAGCTGGACAGGTGTACATTTTGGTGCTTTTGTGGCTTAAGCCACCTGCTGCTATTGTCATTGATCACATTGCACTGTACTCAGTGAGAACTTTGACAAATAGTATTGTGACAGCAGAAAAATACTCTTTCTTGACAGTTTGTATTGCATGTTCTGTCAGCCACTCATAACTCCCCGCTGACTGGCTTTAACAAATCACTTTTTTCGACATGTTTACCATTGACTTCAAATGTCACTGTAATTGCAAGTTTCTTCCCAACTATTCGAGTAGAGCTGCTTTAAATCTTGTTAATCTGTTTATTTATACTTTAATTATGTTAAGAATTGATTGATTATTTTACGAATATTTAAATATGGTTTAAATCACTCATTTGTATTATTTTTAAAAAATTTTCAACTTTTTGGCCAAATATGAACCAAGATTTCAAACTTTGGTCACCAATTCCGTTTGATATCACAATTATTAAAACTTTATTCTAAATCATTTTCAAAATATAACTATAAATAAAAATATATTATAATATTGATGCTGACAATCAGCTACTTATAAATCAAAGAACAGAAACTACTTTTAGGAATATTTGCGGAAATATATACTGTATGTCAATTGCTGTTCATTATTACACTGAAATTCAAAATTTAGGAAACAGTTTGATTCTAATATTTAATATATATATTTAATCCGATAACTAATGTATTTATTTCAATCTCTGTTTATATTTTTAAACATATAATAGAAAGTATTTTATTAAATATTAACAGCATTTTTTGACAATAGTAAAGAATTGATTTTTACGAAAATTTTATCAAACTATTTATCTCTATAATAAATTGATTGATTCTCATATTGAATATCTTATACTTTTTTTACCGTAAATTAGGTAAAGTTTAAACGATTCATCAATCTTTGGATATTACATTCGATTAGCACTAAAGCTATTAAAATATTCTTTGAACCTCATCATGTTCTTAAGATTAGTTTTAAAAATGCTGTATATATGAAAATATACTGTATATAAGAATCTTATGAGTCTTCAAACCCCTATTTCAAAAAGAAAATAATTGAGTGCCGAATCGGTCTAATCGTATGTTTAATATTTTCAAACCTTTCAATCATCTGAAATTATTGGGTTTCATTAGTCTCAACTACAATCAAATCTTGTGTGGGATAATAAGTAAAGAATAAACTGTACATTTTTCGAAATTTTTGGGTGCAGTGTTCATAACAATTCTATAGTGGATCGCGATTGTAAAAAGGTTGAAAATTACTGCTCAAGGCTTTTGACTTTACGATTGGGAACTTAAACCTGTGGTCCACTGTGACCCTTGGCTTAAACCTAAAAATTTTAAGTAAATCTGGAAACAAATTGATGCTATATTTTACCACTTGTGCAATATATAAAATGAATGTGAATTCAATTGTGTGAATATTTTGTTCGTTCGCACTTTCAAAAAATGTTAAAATTAAATACTAAAACTTCTTGTTAGCTGAACCCTTAGATTGTTTGTGTTTAGCGGTGTTTTTCCTGAATATTAATTTCTTTATCGTTTTTTGGGTTATAAACTTTCTGATTAAATTTGAAGCAATTTTTCTCAATAGATCTTTTATCTTATAATTAGTATTAAAAACATTAATAAGAACAGAGTTAAAGAGAGAATGGTTGGAATGGATTTTTAATCAAATTATTTATTAATTAGTAAACTTTAATTGCGTAAAGTAAGTTCATTAATAAATTCATGACTATAAAAGTTAAACTTGATTTTCATGTTGAACAGACTCTTCATTCATTGATAAATAAGCAATTCTTGTAGAGAAATAGTAAGCCATTAATTTAATATTAAGGATCGTATAAAATATTAAAACTTTGTTCGCACGAAATAAATCTTTATTCACAAATAAAATACTATTAATAATTAGCATAAAAAGATTTTTTTATCAGTTGAATCACTTCCTCGCGATGAAAACTTTCTTTTTTTGAGGGAAGTCATACATTCCGGAGTTGTTATCCCCATATTATGAACTCTCCTCTGCTGTTGTCCGCTGTTATATTAAACCCCCCTTTAGGGAAGCTTTGTATTGATTGAAATGTTTTTTCGCCAACAAAAACATTTTATGGGGGAAGAAATTTAGTTCCGGTCAAATGGATAAAAAAAACTCGTTGGCATTGAATGCATTCAATATGATATAACATTATAATGACCATCAGAATGCTTAGAATGCAGAGACTGCATACCAATCTTTTTTATGAGCCTAGAGGTATGAGGTATGTGTATGTCGATGACACGATCTTCGCTCTGCCTCATGCCTCACCACTAGTTTCAAATACTTCATGTAAATATGCTTATGTATGAGTTAAGCATTGAAATTATTATAGAAATTCCATCCTTAAGAATGCTGTTCAAATTCTCGAGTAGAGAATCTCTTCTTTCTGTCAGAATTTATGCAATACTTACTTTTTGTAATAAAAGTGTGTCTTTTTCATGTCTTTTTCTCTACTCGTTCTTTATATTTATAATTTATTGGTTAAAATCTTTTACTACTATTTTGCTTCAATGTTAGAGAAAATAAAGTTACAAATTAATGTTTATGAGACAGATGATTATGAAAAAGAAAAAACTCTTTGCCATTAATGCCTTTTTTGCTCTTAAAAAGATTTATATTTTCAATAATTTAATATATTTTATTATAGGTT
>JAUJYT010000167.1:0-26424 GCA_033996565.1 Nanhermannia nana
AGTTTTAAAAATATGTGATTTATTTGTTTGTTATATAAAATTAAATTAATTTAAGTCTAATTTTCTAAACATGTGTTCAATCAATACATATGTGTTATGAATAGCTTTTACACTATTGATCACTTCAATGGCTTTCAATAGCATTACAACTCATTCATTACTCTTCTATATATGAGTTTGAATATCAATAGTATTATAATTTAGTAAATTATCGTTTTATTATTTTAATTAAATAATTAATAATTGAAAACATTTGTATTGATCTCAATAATAAAGAGCGCAAGTGTTGGAAGTGTTGAAAGTGTTTGGTTTGAAGTGTAAGACAAACACTCCTTTACATCAAACATAAGTTTATTTCCTTTTAAAGATATTTTAGTTATTAAAAGAGTGTTATCTCTAATCCTGTTTTAATACAAATAGTTTAATAATTCATTTGTTGAGTCAATAATAATAATAAAAATGACTTAAACGTGAATAAGAGATAGTTTTAATTACAATAATAATAATAAGTATTAATATAAAACTGAATCTAATTGTGATATAAAGAGAAAGACCAGTGAAATGACAGGTGTTTACCCTGAATTGTATACAAAGGTATCAACTCATTCATCATATATAACAGTCTTTATAATTGTCTTTATAATTATTTATTTAATTGTCCTTCAAAGGGATCCCGCATTTGGGTAAAGCACTCCACAGATGTCTGGCAGTCGGTCACCATTAAAGTCAATTACAATCAAAAGGATAAATGTCTTATAGTTGACGATGAAGAAGAACAGGTATAAAAAGGGACAAAAACTCAAATATTAAAACTTCATTATTTAACAGGAGATTACTTTGTCGATTGCGGACGTATCCCAACTGCCACCGCTTCGCAATCCAGACATTCTGATAGGTGTTAATGATCTGACGAGTTTGTCTTATTTACACGAACCCGCAGGTGATCATCATCGAGATGTGTTTGGCGTTCTTCGCCATCTTTTTTAAATTGGTTTTTATTTATTTTTTCCTATTCTATAGTTCTCTACAACCTTAGAGTCAGGTTTTTAGATCAGTCTGCGATATACACCTGGTGTGGCATTGTTTTGGTGGCAATCAATCCATTTTGTGATTTAGAAATATATGGCGAAGAAACCATTCAAACCTATCATAAATCTCAAGGCACTGCACAACTCGATCCTCATATTTATGCGGTTTCAGAAGATGCATATTCTAAGGTTCGCTTCTTTTTGAATTTGATTAATTATTTGATTCAATACAATAAATAAATAAATAAATGAAAGTTTTGTTGAATCTCTAAAATTAGTAATTGATTTGTATTAATAGCTGGAAAGAGATAACTTCAATCAATCGATTATTGTGAGCGGTGAAAGTGGAGCAGGTATTGTATTATTTAAATTGTGTATAAATAGTGTTATTTAAATATTTAAGTTGTGTATAATTTAAATTGGTTTTCAAAATTGACTCGTATTTAAGGTAAAACTGTTTCTGCAAAGTTTGCGATGAGATATTTTGCATCAATTGCTGGCAGTGAATCATCTAATATTGAAAACAGGGTATTAGCGAGTAATCCAATAATGGAAGCCATAGGAAATGCCAAAACCACGCGTAACGATAACTCATCTCGTTTTGGTAACAATTAGTCTTAAGGTTAAAAAATTAAATAATTAACAATTGACTCGTTTTAGGTAAATATATACAGATTTTATTTGACGCCCAGACTCGTGCCATAGTTGGTGGAAATATGAGAACATATCTTCTCGAAAAATCTCGTGTCTCGCGACAGAGCGAAGGGGAACGAAATTTCCATATTTTCTATCAGATGTGTACTTATGCGCAACAGAATAATCTCAAGCATTTGAAGTAAATTAATTACTATTAGTCTCATAGCAATGCATTTAATTTTATGCACTTATTTCAGGTTAAAATCTGATGCAGAGTTTGCATATTTGGGTCAAATAGAGCCGACTCAATACGACGATATGTCACGATTTGTGGAAGCGATGCAATGCCTCGGATTCTCTGATAAACACCAGAATTTAATTTATCACGTAATCGCAGCGATATTACACGGGGGAAATGTAGACTTCACTAAAATTGATGACGAAAAAAGTTGTATTTCACATCAATCTGAACATCATTTGCAGATATTTTGTGAACTTTTAGGTTTTTTATTCAAGTCCAAGGTTTGGCTTTTTTTAATTAGATATTAATTTAATTTAGGTCTCGATCCCAATGCCACTAAACAATGGTTGACTCATAGAGTATTAAAAACAGGAATGCGAGAAATCATTACCACTTCTTTGACTACAGAGATGGCTCTTTATGGAAGAGACGGTTTACTTAAGTTTGTTTATGAAAAAATGTTCTCATGGATTGTCGGACTTATAAATAAAGCACTGGGTATTCAATTGAAATATTTTATTGTTAATCACCATTAATATATCGATCTCACGAATAGGACCAACGACTCCTTCTCAGAACTACCAATTCATTGGTGTTTTAGATATTTATGGTTTCGAGCACTTTGAGACCAATAGTTTTGAGCAGTTCTGCATAAACTATGCAAATGAAGTACTTCAACAACAGTTTAATCAACACGTCTTCAAAGTAGGTTTTGTTTGATTAATAATTAGAAATCGAATAGTGGTTTACTCTTTATTTAGTTAGAACAAGAAGAGTATATTCGCGAAGGGATTGACTGGCAATTTATAACTTTCACTGATAACCAGCCAGTTATAGATGTAATTGAAGCGAAACCAATCGGTATTTTGGGTTTACTCGACGAAGAGTGCAAAATGCCTAAAGGTTTGCTTTTTTGTTTGCTTTTTTGTTTGCTTTTTTGTTTGCTTTTTTGTTTGCTTTTTTGTTTGATTGTATCGCAAACCGTTTAATTATAACTTATAATTAGGTACTGACGAGACCTGGTGTGCAAAACTTTACGCTCAGTTAACTATTGGTGAAGTCTTCCAAAAGCCCAAATTTGGTTCGAGAAACTCATTCATAATTCAACATTTCGCTGATTGTGTAGTTTATAGTGTAGAAGGTATTGAAATTCTAAGTTATTTGATAGAGGATTCACTTAATAAATGATAATAATTAATAGATTTTCTGGAAAAGAATCGCGACACCATTTGGGACGAACAGATCGATCTTTTAAAGCGTTCAAACATTATTGACTGTCTTTTTTTGGATGATTTCTCAAGTGAACCCACACAGAAAACCGGCGGAAAAATTAAAATAACACCTGTAAGAGAGGTTTAAGATATTTTTTTAAAAATTAATTATTAAATTTGATGATTAGCAACAACAGCAACAACGACAGCAAAAACAAGCGAAAGCTACAGTTGGGTCACAATTTCGTGATTCTTTAGCAGCTCTAATGAGAATACTAAATGGGACAGAACCTCATTATGTGCGATGCATTAAACCCAATGACGATAAGGCCGGGTTCGAGTTTAACAACATTCGAGCCGTTCAACAATTGAGAGCGTGTGGAGTTTTAGAGACTATTCGTATAAGTTCTAATGGTTTTCCTTCGCGTTGGAGTTATCAGGACTTTGCAAATAGATATCGAGTCCTTCGAATTGGTTCTCATCTCAAGTTTGCCAAAAGTAAAACAGACAATACTCAAAAATCAGGTATTATTTTATAAAATTAAATGTTATGTACAAAAGGTCTAAATATGATTTTTGTTATATAAAGGCCCTGCGCCAAAAGCAGCGCCACGTAAATTGGTTCGGGCGGGTTCGAGCACTTCTAATGAAATAAGAACTCTTTGTGAGGATATCGTTAAAATAGTTTACGGTTAGTATTGGATTACAATCTTTAAGGAATTGTTTGTCAATTATTTTATTTATTTGATAGAAGAAAAAGTGTTTTCTCAGTTCAAACTGCCTCAAGAACAACAACAACAACAGCAGCAGCAACTGTACCAATTCGGCAAAACTAAGATATTTTTCCGTTCTGGTCAAGTGGCGCTTTTGGAACGAATACGTGCTCAAAAGCTTAGAGAGTGTGCAATACTATTACAGCGTATGGTTCGCGGATGGCTTGTAAGGCGTCGTTATATTAAGATTAGGTTTACAATAATGCGCTTACAATGCTATGGAAGAGCTTTTCTGGCGAGAAAGTTGTTCTTGCATTTGAAGCACACAAAGGCGGCCACAATTATTCAAACAAAATGGCGCTCTTGGAGTGCACGACAAAAATTCTTGAAATTGAAAAGATGCGCGATTGGACTACAGAGGTATGGACGCGGACTCATTGCTCGTCGAAAATACATGAGTATTAAGAGAAATCTCGCAGCCATTACTATTCAACGTTATTGGAGAGGATATATTGCTCGCAGAGAATATCAGAAGAATAGACACAGAGTTATTATAGTGCAGTCTTCTATCCGACGATTCCTTGCAAGACGAGAACTCAAACGGCTTAAGATCGAAGCCCGAAGTGTAGAACACGTCACGAACTTGAATAAGGGTTTGGAGCGAAAGATTATTGAATTACAGCAGAAAATCGATGAATTGAATGTTGAAAGAAAAGCTTTGAGACAACACGATAATGAAATTACTGAATATAAGAAAGAATTCGCTAAAATGGAAATTGAATTGAAAAATCTGAGAAATGAATTGAAACAAAAAGAAACGCAATTTGAGTCATATCAGGAAGAGTTGAATGAATTTAAAAGTCTTAATGAGAAACTTTCGGACGAAATTAAAAAACATAAAAACCAAATCATTGAATTAAAATCAAGTAATGCTAAAGTTCTTGAAGTAAGTGATCCAAAATTGATTGAAGAAGCGGTTCACGAACGGGAAAAGGTTTTGATGACAAAATACGAAAAAGAGAAGAAAGCGCTGATAGAAGAGCGAGAAAATGAACGCGCGTCCAGACAACAGCTTTTGCGCAAATATATGGCCCTCGAAGAGAAACTCCAAAGTGGTGGCAGAGGTGAAGATGAAGATGATAGGAGTCCAGGTATTCATTGCGCCAATTTTAATGTTTTTGTTTTAAATATTATTTTTATTTTATTAAAATTTTAAAACTTTATTTCCAAAGATATGTCAACCGTTTCATTAATGATGAGGTGCAGTGAATTAGAACAAGAGTGCGCTAAATTCAAACACGAAAATCAAGAAATGCGAGAATTGATTGCTTCGACTTCAGATCAAAATGGCAGTGAATTTGGAGCTTCACTTTTGGCACAACAATGCGCTCAAATGCAAGTCGATTTGGATCGATATAGAGAAGAAAGAACTAATTTGAAGACAATAGTACTCTCACAAGAGTCAAACTTTAGAGATTCGAGGTTTGATTGGTTTCATATTTAATTTCAAGTCATTTAAACTCCTGTTGCTTATGAACAGTTGTGATTGTGTTATGAAAAGTAGGTCTTGTGTACTAATTTGATAGATAACTGAATGTCCTTTCAATACAGAAGTGTTGAATCTACTGAACTTATACGTTAGTTATAGTATGAATGTATGCCTCTATTAATGTGTGAATGTTGTTAAGAGTGATGCCAGAGATGAGATTATTTCAAACTAATAATATTTCTCTAATCTCGTCGTTTACTTAGTGGCGAAAGTGAACTGATATCAGCGTTTAAAGCAATCATAAAACAACTCGAAACAGAACTCGACGAGTCTAAAGAGAGTGTACAACAATTGAGGTGATTATGTGATTATTATCATTAAAATAACTTTCGCTCAACTTTCAAATCTTTAATTTACTTAATTTGTTATTTAATTTATTGTTTGAATCTTTAATAGGAATGAAATGACTTCACTTAAAAATGACAATAATAGACAACAACAGTTGATTGGCATAAATAGCGCTGCGATGATAGCCAATGGAGAAGAAGATATGATTACAAGATTTCAACAGGAAAATACTGTGAGTCTATTTATTTTAATAATTGTTGAACCAAACGCTCACTTTCGAGTCGTTTATAATTATAATCTCCGTTCAATTTTCTTACAATTCAATATTTCTTAATTCTAAAGCTTATGAGAGAAAAATGTGATAAATTACTCAATGAGAACAAACAGCTCAGAATGGATTTAATGAGACGCAGAATACTTGAAGATGGTATGGAATTACTTTATTTTTGTGAATCAGTTCAATAAATTGATTTTTTCTTTAAATAAAGGCAACGACGAAGACATAGAAACACCGGCTGTAGATCAACAAAAGGGAAATTTTATAGGAATGTTTGAATATAAACAACAAAGTGAATCACTTATACTTAGAATATTAATAAACGGTAAATAATTAAATGATTTAAATGTTTTCGGTAATAATCTATTCGGTAATAATCTTTTGCAGATCTCGAGCCCAGCATTGCATTGAAATTTCAACCACATCTTCCCGCATATATTTTATTTATGTGTATCAGATATACTGATTATAATAACGATGATATAATGGTATTCTTGGTATTCTTGGTATACCTTTTTCTATATTGACATATATTTAATTTTTAGGTTCGGACCTTTTTGAATAACACAATTTTGTCAATTAAACGCACAATTAAAAGGAACACAAATGTTGAAACTTTTGTTTTATGGCTTTCAAACACTTGTAAATTAATAACTTGTTTGAAACAATATTCCGGTAAAATTTTTAATATTACTTAAATCGAAGTTGAGTTTAACTGTTTGTAAATTTCATTATTAGGCGAAGAAGTTTTTGGCATTTTTGATGAATCATTAAAAAATTTTGATCTCAGCGAATACAGACAGATGTTCAGTGATATCGCAATTTGGATACATCAAGGTTTGGATCTTTGTGTCTATACTTTTATTATAAACAAAACAATTAAACAATTGTTATCAATTCAACAAAAATAACTTACTATTTAATAAAAATTTTTTAAAATTATTTTTCAGGTGTTATAAAACAATGTGAAGAAAGAATTCAGAGTATGATAGTTCCAGCCATTCTTGAATATGAAGGACTCGCCTCTTCCGGAATGTATTCTCAGTCTTCAATTCAAAGGTTTGAAACTCCATTAATAGTGTTAATAAAAGTTATATGAAATCTTAAATTCTCGTATTGAATAAGATTTATTAAATACATAAGAACTTAACGATAATTTTAATTACTTTTTGAATTATCAAAATAGAAGCGGAAGTATTACTGATTCTGATAACTTGTCGCCTTCGCCTACAGAAAAGCCAATCGATTCACTAATTAAAGAAGTATAAAAAAATTTAATCATTTAAGACAAGTTTAATCAAGTTTTTTAATTATATTTATTGATAGCTTTCATATTTGAATCGAATATTACTGCTTCATGTCATAGAAGGCGATATAATTCATCAAATTTTCAAACAGGTTTTCATCAAATTTAAATTTTATTAATTGACTTACAAATTGTGTGTAATCTAATGGTCTATTAAATTATTTTTATAGTTATTTTATTTCATATGCGCCTCTTCTCTCAATAATCTATTATTACGTAAAGATTTGTGTCATTGGAATAAAGCGATGCAAATTCGGTTCAATCTCTCATCACTAGAGCAGTGGTGTCGCGAACAACAGATTCCCAAATGGAATGAAATAATCGAAAAGTTGGACCCAATTATTCAGGCGACTAAACTGTTGCAGACAAGAAAGGCTGAGGAACACATTTCTACTATTGTTGAGATGTGTAATAAACTCAGGTATCTTTCAATACATTTCAGCATTCATTTCATTTTCTTTTAATTAATTGTCATTTCGTTTATAGTTCGTCACAAATCATCAAAATTCTCAATTTATATACCGCTGGCGATGAAGAAAGGATTTCAAATTCATTCATAAAGAAAGTACAGCAACACCTCTCTGAACAGAGAAAAGTTGAAGGTTTGGCTTTTGATGAGATTACTTAAAATATTAAATACTTTATATTCTATAATATTTATTAATTGAAATGTTTGATAATTAAAATTTAAGGTTCAAATACAACTTTACTGATGGACACGAAATATGCGTTTGCGTTCACCATTCCTTACATTCCATCAGATGTGAAACTGCAAAGTATTACTCTTCCACCTGTTTTAGTCAAAAAAGGTTTGGCGACTGTTCTCAGAAAAGTATAGCCTTTTTTACAAAGTTTAAGCATAACTGATAAACCAGTGAACTTAAAAATGCATTAGAATTATATTCCACTACAAAGTTTATTTTGATTTTATACTTAGCTTTTGTTGAACTTATTTAATTAACATTTTAATTATTTAATTAATTTATATTAATTTATAAAGCATTGAAAACTAACGGTTTACTAATTTATAATCAAAATCGAGAATCATTTTCTATATTAATTAATTAACTTTTATTTATTAATTGTGGTAATAATTATTAATTATGTTTTTTTTAAAGTTTAAATTTATTATATGAAAGACCTTAGGCTTAAATGATTTAATTTAATACATATATTAAATATTGTTGAGTCGGCACAATTTTTTCCGTTTTCACAACAATATAACGATAGTTCAAAAATAAATTTGAAATAAGAAAACAAATTATGGTTAACGTACCTGTTATTCAATCTCAACGTTTGACTGAATTATGTTTAAAAGTTCTAATTCGGAAAAAATTTTGCTGAGATTTGAAAATTTTTAAAATAATAGTTAAATGCTTTCCAGTGATGGAAAGCCTGTTCTAAATACTAATAATTATAATCTTAAAAGTATTGTTAAAAGTTGAAAGTCTTGAGATATGATATGATGTGAATTGTGATTTGGTTACACCGGTACTGTTGTACTTAATGTTATTTAGTTTATACTCTAATGTATATTACAATAGCCTTAACTCTAATTTATTATATTTATTAAATTTATTTTTCGGAAGAATTTATGTCTTTTTTGTAATCAAAACATATGAATAAATAATAGAATTGATCTTTAATTTCCTGAATGAGTTATAATGAAGTCTTAATGAGTTTAACTCAGTTTAGGAGCTGTTGAGCCTATGGTGCATATGATAGGGTTCAGTCTGTATGCCATCAGTTATGAACTTGATTTCTGCCAACTTTTATTGGAAACTATGCAAAAAAGTTACTTTTAGTGTTGGCTTTAAATCATGTCAACAAATGAATCTATTTTAGCTCAAACTCTGTATTACAACTGGAATTCATGAAAAGATCGAATAAAACACTGTAAACAACAATTAGAAACTCAAATAATTTTCATCGATTTTCATGTCATCAGTTATTCAATAAAAATTGCATTTTTTCGTGTTATGAGAGTTAACGAGAAGTTAACGATAAAAGTATTTAAATAAATAATTGAGTTTCCATGCATTGCATTCAGTATTAAATAAAATTCAAACAAAACTCTAATAAATGTCGAAATGTTTAATGAACAAAATGAATATAAAATGTTTTTATAAGTCATGTCTAATGTTTATCTAAAATATATTTAAATTTTGATTAAATGGTTGGTTTGGACTGTAATGTCATTAATGACAACTTAAGGCACAATAAATATAATTAATTTGTGAAAAACTTGAATAAAAGAAACGACGAAATAGTTATTTGAAAGAGTATTGACTCATGAGTTGGCTGTGGTTGGTCTGGGTTTGAGAATAAGTCTTCCGCTATCATCACAAGACATGTTGAAGTCGGCCAAGACTTGTCTGACTCTGGAGACGACGATCTGAGGCGTAACGACTTTTCGGTGAATACCAATGAATACGAATAATACAAATAATACAATACAACTGAGTGTGAAAAACAAGTGATTCACTAACGATTCAAAGAAAGTCACGTGTGATGTCATCGGATCCAAAAGCCATTGAAACGCACCGATTGTCGTACAAAATGATGAGATCAGAAGAATTATTCGCCATTTTTTCGTTTGCGGCTGAAGACAAGCGATCACTTCCGTCAGACGTCTCTCAAAGGCTTTCAAATCTGTATTCAATGATATCATAAGTGAATCGCTTTTTGTTTACATTTCATTACAGATAAGATTTTAATTAATAAATGGCTTTAATTAATAAATTGATTAATAAAAGGCTTTTATCAATAGTTAATACCTTCGCAGGCAGTGTCACAACAGGTCATCACAAAAGAGTTAATAATTTTAGAAATATTTCATTTATTAATAGAAAATATGTTTCACTGCTTAACAGCTGTTTAGTGTTTGAAAATAGCGTTATCTCTAACAGCACTGCAAACAGAGCCGACAGAGCCATGTCTGATAAGTCTAAGAGTATGGCTGACACTGATAGTGAACTAATTCGTGCCCAAACCGCACAAATAACTAATGATACCATTTTTGGTAAAATACTGAGAGGAGAAATACCAACTAAATTCATATATGAAGACAATAAGGTATCCATTCATCTCTTTATTAATATTTTAATTTTATATCACATTCACATTCACTTCAATTGCTTTTCACATACAATAGACTTCATTCAAACTCTTCATCAAAAAGTTTTAAATTATTTTTAATTCATTTAAAATATAATTAAATGAAACACTTTTTTAATCAAAAATTTTGTATTTAAATGATTTGAATGACTGGACAGTGCGTTGCCTTCAATGACATCTCACCGACAGGTCTGTAATGCAATGACTTAATCCAGACATTAATTAATTGATATATCTTTTCACGAATGCATTGATGAACAGCTCCGACACATTTTCTTGTGATTCCGCGCAAACCAATCACTCAATTGTCTTCAGTTGAAGAGGAAGACAAAGACGTAATTTTATAATTATGAACAAATTCTTATGAATAATAATAAAATTGATTTTCTATTAGCTTTTGGGGCACTTATTGGCTGTGGCGTCAAAAGTGGCAAAAGAACAGCGACTACAAGAAGGTTATAGAGTTGTCATTAATAACGGTCGACACGGCTGTCAATCGGTATATCACTTACACCTTCATGTGATCGGTGGTCGACAGCTGGGTTGGCCGCCCGGGTAATCACATTCAAAGACTACAACTCTTACTGTTGACAGTAATCTAAATACTAATAAATTTTGAAATTAGTGGTTCTTTTTATTCATTAAATGCAAGACATGTTTCACAGTAATGTTGGTCTAAAATGTATTTCAAATAAATGACTTGAGGTTTATATTAAAATTTTTATAGAGTTTATTATAAGTTATTTACAGAGTTTGGTTGTTATAAACTTTAATTTGATGAACAACTGTTACATCGGTTAGGGATCCAGTTTTCGTTGCTTTGTTGCATTACTTTACTGTTTATTGTGTTCTCCAAATGTTTACCCAAATAATCAAATTGATTAGACTTTAGGCCAAAAAAGATATTTAAATGTGTTATAAATTAATTATAAGAAATGTAAACAAAATAGTAAAGTGACTGAAACGACTCACTCTCTGCTTCCAATGCATGTCAATTAGTTTTGCCATTTCTAAGAATATTTGTTGTATATTGACATTGGACTTACAGCTACACTCATAAAAGGGAACTCTATATTCTTCAGCTAATTTTTGTGCCTCGTCTTCATCTATCACTCGTTGAGTTTGTGCATCGCTTTTATTGCCGACTAATATCTTCACGACATCGGGTGAAGCGTTCTATTGGTGTAACAGTAATAATAACGATAACGTTTGATAACTTTGTTTATTCTTTATGAAGTTTTATTATATGTTATATTTTATGTTGGATTCAAACCTCTTCAATATTTCTGAACCAATAAGGGATGTGTTTAAACGATTCCATGTTAGTCACGTCATACATAACTATAATGCCCTGAAAGTTAAATACATATTAAGTATTGTCTTATAAATACGGTATTCGACTATTGATACCATCGCTCCCCTATAGTAAGCCGTCGTTAATGTCCGGAACCGTTCCTGACCTGCAGAATCCCTTTCGTATTCATGAATAAAATTTTAATCGTTTCAACTATTTGTGCTTGAAATGCACTTTCAATATGTGTTCAATATTTACCATATTTGTAGCTTAACTTGCGTTTCATTTAAATTTATCATTTTCTGTTTGAAATCGATTCCTCATATCAACGGAAAAAGTCAAACAATTATTTTGAGAATTTAATCGTTTTCATTAATTTTCGTATTGTATCTAAAGTTACCGATTGTTGAGATATAGCCGTCAATGAAGCTCTCGTCACAAAATCTGTGAACCATACAAGTCTTGCCAACATTGCTGTCCCCGAGAACTAGTATTTTGAAAACTTCTCCGTTTCTATCCATTTGTACCATCAGTTCAATGAGTTGGTCCACAAAATTACAAATATTATAGTCTTCCAGATAGTCTTCATTCGACTTTTAAAATTAATTAATTAATTAATATGGGCTTAAGTTCTAATACAGCGAACAACAGAGATGAATAATGTATACGATCTTTATATACTGTATATATCTATAGAAAAAGTTACGTTTAATACTAAATCTATTGATTAATTGAAGAGAAAAGATTTGCTCAAAGGAAACAATTAATTATTTCACATAAGACCTTAGCATTTAATTGATTAAAATAGAATTTTTTAGAAATATGTTCATTGATTGAAAAGTCAGCAGATGTTAGGATTTCAATCATTTTACTAAAAACAAAAAAATTGCAAAAAAAAATATTGAAATCTCTCTTCAAAAGACTCTACACTGCAATGCATTACAGCCCTGTTGTACACATTGTAGAAACTGTTACAGAATATCCAATTGGAAGCTGAATATGTTGCTGATAGTTATAGAATTGAGCAAATATTCTGTAGTCTCAATACAGGCGCAATGTAATCTTTTCAAGATTCGGTTGCCAGGTCTTAATGGACCCTTCCCTGGACACGTTACTCAATCTTTAAAATTCACCTTAAATTTGTGACAAATAATTAAAAATGAATAAACCAAATATTTTTTTAATTGCACTGGTGTAGCGATGAGGCTCCTCAGATTTTCCTGGATTTAAGAGTTTGTCTTGGGCAAATTTAAAATGTGTAATGTCTTCCTTTTTTCTTATGTTGAATCAATGAATTTTATTAATCGTAAATAACTTATTGTAGATTAAAAATGCAATCAAAAATACAATTGTCTAAAAACATCTCATATTATTAATTAAATGAGTTTCAAAAGCATTTTAAAAAGAATTTAAATTAGTCTCATTTCTTATAAATTGTAGAAATTCTATTAAATAAAAAAAAAGTAGAAAAACAGAAAAAGATTTTGTCACAAAAATTATTTCTTGCTTTTAAAGAAACTGACACAATGTTAATCCATTTCTAGTAAATTTTTAACAAATGAGTTTTTAACAAAAGTGAAACATCTATGAAATTAAACAAATATTTTAAAACCATTTTTAATATAGATAAATGAATAGGTTTTAAATCTGGTTTTGAAGCCTTTTTAACTTTATAATTTAACTGAGAAAAACCTTTTCTAAAACATATAAACTGTGGCTTTTCTCTCAACTAATTGTAATTTATCTATTTGTGAATTATTGAAAATGAGACAAATCCCATATTCAATTATAGGAAGAATGTATGTTTTATACAATGACATAAAATTTCTGAATTAGCTTTTTTACATATTTTTTAAGCCCACATTAATGTTAAGCTCCCCAACCAAAATTTTATAGCTACCAAATAGTAATTGATTAGTGGGAACATATTTTTGAACTCTATTAACATGCATCTATAAAATCAACCTTATTACACTTTTGTTTAAGGTTAACGATATATTCGATATATCAAAAAATACAATTTTTGAGGGAGTTAGGGTGGCGCAAGCTCAAAGGCATCGGACTCTTGATCGAAGGGTAGTGGGTTCGATTCCCTGGAGCTGTTATCTTTGATTGTTATATGTCTGCCACATATTCATTGTTTTATAACAACCTTATAGCCGACACGGGGTTATCCCTGTAAAAATCTCACCAGTTTTTAAACAAGGCTCTCAATTAACTTTCTTTACAGATTCAAAGCTTCAGACAATGTAACACTTTGCTATAGAAATTTTTTAAAAATCCATCTACTTATTAGAATTTATTACAAAACCAGGAACTTGGACTTCTCATATACAATTACAAATTACACGAAGGAGAGATCAAAATCTAAATAATCCAGACCAGACCTGGACGTCTGCAACCTAAACTTTGTATCAAGAGCCTGAGAAATCAATAATTTAAACTTTGTTGTCATTTTATAAGCAAAAAGCTTGAAATTATTATTATATTTTTAGAAAATAAAACATTTTTATTCCTTTCATATATCCTCAGAGACTCAGCTCAAGTTCACAATAATTAGAGAAACCCAGAGATTTGTGTATCGTTGCGCTCAAACAGCATATGAATAATTGACTGCAACAAAAAAATATTTTTCAATGATTCGGTGCTTACAAAAGGATTATATTTGCAATTGAAAATCTAAAAATAACTGATAGCACCACTCATATAAGCATAAGCCTTGACTCTTGAACTATTAAAAGAACTGGGAATATAAAATGAGAATTCAATTTTCCTAACGATGTATTTATAATTCAAATTAAAAGATGCTTTAGCTCTGATTTTGCTTTCAAATGCATAATAAAAGACTCATTTTTTAAAACTGAAAGCATTTACAGTAAAGTAAAAAAACATGATTTAAATGAAACGTGAGTTCTATGAGTTTATAAACTATATTTTATTGCAATCTTCTCATAATTACAAGTGGACAGCATTAAAAAAATATGGAATATTCTTCATATAACAATCTTGAACGACAACTCATCTATTCCGCAAAAAACCGCTTTTGATTTATCAAAAATATAATTATCTGTTTATTATCTGTTTATTATGCAATTGGAAAAGATTAAGCACTTCAACGATTACTAGAATAAACATACTCTGAATATGAATGCAGATAACATTCACACTAATACAATAGCTATTCCTCCGTCACACCAATACCACACCAATACCACACCAATACCAGATCAATACAATCAGTTTAAAGCCTACCCTAGATTTCCAGGATTTTTAAAACCGACAGATTAAAGTTTTCTAAGTCTTTATAGAATAACTATTATATATTATGTTGACTATGAAATCAAAATTTTCTACTTTCAAAATCGCATTTAATTAATGTAAAATTCAATAAAATTCAAATGTTTAGCTTTTTTACAACTTATCATTTTTTCACGCTTTTCATACGCTCTTTTTGAATATTTTGCGTGCTTTTTATCCGCCCTTTAATTATTACACATTTAAATTTTTTTCTGTGCGTCTCATTTAATGAAAACCGAATGACCTCATGATTTAACAAAAGATTAATTACTAAAATATTTGCAAATACTATTAATAAAATATAATAATACAATTAGTGCCGTAGAATGCGGTAGAGCTTAGCCTAAAGGTGCTGTTGGCCAACAGAGCGTTTTGAGAAATTCATTGTTTGTCTGATTCTGCACTTCATATAGAAATCTTTTTTATATAATGAATTTACTAAAAACCACTTAAAAGGAAAATTTAACATTTTTAGCCCCACAACAAATACTCGCTACAGCACTGAATGCAATGATAACTTATTTTTTTGAAAGATTAATTTGTTGATTAAATGTTTATTGAGGCGGGGGTTCAATAAATTGATAGCTGATTAAAGCTTTTTTAATAATACTTATTAATAATCAATGAACTACATGCAAAACACTTAAAATGAATTGATATGTTTGCTTATCATTTACCATAACTTTAATGTAAAGTTACTTACAATAAATGATTTACATTAAAATACACACAATTCTAGTACTTAAGTACCAAAGATCTCAAAATCTTGTACAGGTATTGATCTTTGAACTGAATGGGATTCGTCCAAAAGATAACTTGTAATAAATTTGTCACGAATTTAACAATTATTCTAAAAATCACGTTTATTGCATGTGATTTAACGATTTCTAATTTTTAGAAATACATTTAGTCATAAAGTAATAAAATATGTACTATTACTGTATACCGTATAAGCTTTCATAGAGAGGCGCAAATCATATCTCAAGAATCTCTTTACCATAGTCTGTCATTTTTGACATTAGGTCTGGATTCAGACATCGTGTTTCGCAGTGCCAGTAATAAAGTAGAATTTAAAAACAGTTTATTTGACTGATTCTAATTAACAGCTGAAGTAAAAATCATACAACGTTTTGGCCAACAATTAGTTTTTCTAAATTTATCAACGAATCAGATTAAAAAGCTTTTTATCTAATTTTACATAAATCTATGGGCCCATAAAGGCATAGAGGGCCAGATCGGCTGCATTGTTGTCAGACTTTTTGGTCTGTGACCCATAAGGCAACCCATAACCCATAACCCCAAGGGGGCCATTGGCCACAGTTTGAAAACAGCTGCCTTAGACTTTAGTTACGTCTGAACCTACTTTTTAGATAAAGCTAATTGTTATTACTTTAGTTCTTAAATGATTGTTGAGATTTAGAAGTATTGCACTTATAGAAGCAATTCATGCAATTAAAGTACCACTAAATGTACATTAAATAATTAACTTCAGTTCACAGGCAGTTAATGTCAAGATTTCATGTTTCATGTGTTATCTTCTTATATTTGCACAATTTATTAGAAATTTTAGGAGAAAATAAAATTTTACATCAACTCAAAGGTTAATTAATGATTGTTGTCGTCAAGTGGACTCACGAGTCGGTTAGCATTAGATGTATTGATACTTAAGTTTTGCATATAATCGCATATAATCTTTCATTTTTTGTCTATTTTTAAAAAGCATTTCAATATATTTTTGGTTAAAAATTGTCTAAAAGTCAGGAATTTCTAACTATTTGCGAGAAAATGATGCTATACTTGAAAGCCTTTATTAAAAGTATTATAAGTTTCTATAAGTTTATGCATCAGTTCCACCAAATTCACCGTCAATTTGAGTCATTTCCCAATTAAAACAATGCAAACAATAGGCTATTTTTTAATTTAATAATGTTTTGCAAATTTAGGTTTATTTAAAAAAAGTTTTGACTCTATAAAGAATATACGGTTGAGATCTTATTACAAACCAAAGTAAAGGGCAAAAGAGCACAAGAGGTTAATGGATTGTCTTCTAATGCGTTAGATATAGGAATCATTATAACTATTGGTTAATCTCTTTTATGCATTAAAAAGATTAAAATCCAAAGCAATTGATGTGATGAGAGAGGGTTCAAATGCATTACTGCAATAATTATAAATCATTAAAACAATTAAAACAAAAATTTCGTTTATCACAAAAATAGTTGTAACGGTAATTATTGAAGAGTCCCTTTTGTGGTCGATACAGCACTTGAGTAGTTGGGTCGGTATGACGTCAGGGCTCGCACAGTATTTATACGACTTATGTTTGCTGTGTTGAGTCAATTGAGTCAGTCTATGATCAGATCCCTTACGATTGGGTTCGGTATGAGTGAAGACATTAATGCGAGTAATTGTTTAAATTGTGAAACCGTTAATACAATTAATAATCAATTTTTAATAATGCCAGCTCTTAGTTGTAGTAATCGTTCAGATTTGAGGTAATTATTATTTTTTTTTACATATTTTTTAATGTTTTCATTTTTTAACTTATATATCGATAAGTTATCTGACTATAAGTTCTGTTTATATGTAATGCTATGCAATGCTCACAACATTCCACTCACAAAATGGTGGACTCTTTTGCTTGTTTTGAAGGTTAACGCAGACCATACACTCAGGGCTCACATCTATTGCAGATCCCATTTTTGCAAACTTTATATCATATCTTAATTGCTATTAATTGTGTTTTTCTCTCTTTTATTGCGATCACTTATTATCATATGAATTACGAATATTTACAAAATTTTATATTTTTCTCAATTAATAAAATATTAGAATTCATTAATTCTTAAGATATTTTATTCTATTAGTTAACGAATTATGTTTTGGAACAAATTTTTAATTATTTTTGTCGAAAATTGGTTTTTTGAGAATATTTTAATTGCAATTTATTTACGAAAGTGTTTAAAAATTTGGACGAAAATAGAAGTAAAATATTTGTTTACATAACAGTTATAATTAGTTTAGAGAAATGTATTATTGAATGGAAAAAACCCAATGAATGAAGTAAAGTGTGAACCAATGCGAACGCAATTCAGTGCAAAACAGGTTCGCTATAAAGTCATAAAAAATGTCATATTTATCAAAACGCTTATAATTTTCCTCAATTTTATAGAACATTCGCGAAACTGATTAGAAATAAACTTTTTATGTGTTTACTAAAAGTCTTTTCTTACATATGATTAGAACTGACGTTAATTAAAAAACAGATTCTGCACTTATTTTATGTGAGTTTTATTTAATATGCAAATTATCGAAACTCTATTCGACTCAAAAGACATTGATTTGGAATATTCTCAGTTTGAATGTGAAAGACGTTAATTGCAGTTATTCTTAAAGATTTGTAATTAATTATTATTTAAAGACTGCCACAAAATAAGTCCATTCTCTCAATTAATTAAAATGTTTTGAAATGCCGTCTAAACTATTAAATTCTCGCAAATGTCAGTTCTCTATGCAATGCGTCGTTTCTTCAAAATATATATAAATTTTTAAAATTTATTTTAAGTTCTTTCATAGTAAGCCAGAGTTTAGCTAATTATAGGTGTTTTAGGGCTTTAATTAATGCAATTTAAACAAATCTTAAACAATATCTGAATATCCGAATAATTTTTTACTGATATTTAATTTGAATATAAAACTTATAAGAATTTAGGATTAAATTGGATTTAATTGCTTTGAACGCCCCCTTCTTTGTTCATTATATCTGATTTATATACCATTGATGGCAAAGGTGAGCGGGGATGACACGGATGTTACCCCTCACCTATAGATGAGCTATAGATTGACTTTTGGTTTGCTGAGGGCATACATTTTTAGGTCATAGATCTTCGCTGTTTATAATAAATATATTACTGTTTTGTTATTTCATAATTACACCTAAAGATAGCTATTTATCTAAAATTGTTTTTCAATAACAACTCATTTATAAATTATCTAAAACTTTCGTGAACTTTATTCCTGTTTTTAAGCCTTTCTATCGGCAGTTCTATAGTATTAATGTATTTATTGTAAAAACAAATCAATATCTCTGCAGATAATGCTTTCAATTGCTATCAATTCTGTTTTTTTGAGTATTAGGTTTTGTTTTACAAATACTTCGATTACTTTCTGAATATATTACACATTGAGTTATTTGAGTCGAAATACAAAGTCGTTTTCATTAACATTTGTTGACTCAATCGATCCATTTTGCAATACTTCATACTCTGATTTCATTTGAAACATCAAAGAAAATGTTCTCCAAATCTATGATATAGGATATGCAGTAGTTATACAGATATGTAATTCTATAGATTTAGCTATAGTTCTGTGGTTACGTATTTATCTCTTCAGTTATGCAATTCTTAACTTTATTTTCTGTTTTCAATCTTTTATTAGAAGAACTAATTATTAGATAAAATATTTATTAATATCTTATCGTTTTGTTGGATTCGTACCAATACTTGAATTGTTTATAATCTTTAAGTGTTATAATAGTTTAATCCAAACTTAAATTAATTGATTGTCGAAATCAATAGTATTGAAGGGAATGCAAAGGTTTTTTGAATATCAGATTGGAATCCTTCCAAACATTTGTTTGTTTTTGTTTTAATTATTTGAAGAGTTTTGTTGAATCGCTCATGAATTGTATGCTTAATTACTTCTTTTATTCAAGACTCCACTCAACTCATTGCTAACTATTATTGAGAACTATTTTGAGGGAAGTCTTGAAATAGATCTTAAATATTATCAAAGGACGCAAAATATGATAAAAATAGTTAAAAGTGAAGTTTAAGGTGAAACAAACCCTTATATTAATTGAAGTTTTTATCAAAAACTAATCAATTTTTTGATTATTTCATAATTTTAAGCATATTTAGCGTTTCTGTATATTAAACATTCTGTGAAAGCAATCAATAGTACTATAAAACAGTATATCAGGTAAAGACTTGATCTTAAAGCCTATCTCTGAAAGTAATGTATAATTTTTAATATTGAGCATAGAAAGGAGTCCTTCGATCCAACCTTTAGAAAGAGTAAAAAGATCGCTAAATATAATCGTCATATGACAAAAAATATTGCGCAAACACTAGTTTTGAGTTTTTTGTTCCGTTTCCATACAATATTATATTTGGCTGCAAAACAAATATGCGTTTATTTATTTCTTTTCAAATCTCCAGTCAGTTTACTGAAGAACCTAATTCTCATTAGCCTTGAATTTAATAGACGCTCAAGTTTTGTATATAATGTTTTGGAAGAGATAATTATTTTTTTATTGAACATATCACGCAATTTATTATTATAGCGCTATTATGTGATAAGTACTCAATTGTTTAATAGGTTTCACTCGTATCCTATTAACTGTTAGTTTAGTTCTCAATTTACTGACCAGAGACTCATTCACTCATTTTTTTGTACTTCTATTGTTTGCTCAAAATAGAGATAGAATTAAATTTTTCACTCAATACTAAAGGATGACATTTAGATGTTTGCTAAACAATTCTTACCATAGAAACTGAGGTCAAGTTCACACTTAAAATAGAGTTTGACTATTGTTTGTATAATTTATTAAAATTAATTTCTGCTTATTTTGATAACAGTTTAAATTCATATTTAGATTTATAACAATATATCAACAATACAATAGACGGCACTTTTAAACTAACTTAAGATGCGTTACGATTAGTATTAATTATTAGATGAAATATTTTAAATAAATAGTTTGCATAAAAATGATTTTTCTGTTATAAGCTTTAATTGCCTTTTAGTCACAGAACTTATTTAACTATACATTTAATTAGAAAATAGTTAAAGATGTCTAACAATAATTTTTGTAATTATAGTAGTATTGGTCAACTTCGACACTATCGTATTTCTCTGGGAGCGGGGCCTCTGTGGTGAGCATACATTGAATAATTAATGATTACCCAAAATATTGATGAATTAATAGTATTATAAAATGAATTTAATGTATTGCAGGTGTTCCTGATGTCTCTCAAAGTCCAAATTCAAATCTAAACCGTGTATTGTCAATATTAACGGCAGAGAGCAATGTGTTGGGCAAATACAAAGCTCCGCCAAGCATTGGAGAGCTGACCAAACAGTCGTGCCAACAGGCAATTCGTCTTACTTTGAATATAAGTTTACTGGAAGCACATGATGTCAAATGGGAAGCTGTTTTATGGCGAGAGAGTCTGTTCATTCATATTCCTAATGGAATCTCTTTGGATAATTCTAAAGAAGCGTTCATTAGTTTGTTAGAGTTTGCTGAAGAAGAGCTCGAATGCATGCGAGTTATTGTTTATTTCGACAAAAGTAGATCAGACAGAAGTATGTTATTGATTATCATTTTTGATGTTTTTTATCATTTGTGATGCTATTTATCATTTAATTGAATGTCTCATATTATTATAGATGTATTGGTCCGACTCTTCAGCTTTATTGGATTCTCATTATTGCCGCCAAACCATTCATTTGCTCCTGAGGACGCTTCTGAAGACATGCTATACATGGCTTACAGTATTTCTGATTAAAAAACTGATACAAATATCTTCACGATATCTCATATATTAATTTTTTAAATATTAGATTTAGTTTTGTTTCTTTGTATTAATTTTACTTTTTATTTGATTCACAAAAATGTTAAACTACTTATATTTAAAGGCAAGCGTTTGGTCAGCGCTTCTATACATTAAAACTTTAATTATAGAAACTATGGGTCAATCATCAAAATTAACAAAATTGTTATAAACATTATTTTTAATCATTTATGTATTCTATCTTTTAAGAGTTAATTTTATTATTAGGATTACTATTCATACAATTCACTACTGTATACTCTCTTCTTAATATTGACAAATACACGATAAATACGGTATAAGTTATATACTATATAAATATATATATATATATATAAATGTTACTAAAAATACTTTCACTTATTGATTATAAAACATTCCTTACCTTAGCTTTTAATATACTCTCGAATTGCAATGACTTTAAATGTTTATTTTGAAACTGTAATATCCATTCAATAATTAACGATCAAATGGAGTGTTTGTGACAAATGAGCAGTCAGTTGAATAATGCCAATTACCAGTATATTAGTTTTAATTAAATTGATAGTTTAGGTGATAACAAATTCAAATGTAACCATAAATTTAAATTTCCATTAAATAAAAGCTAAGAAAACGGAATTCTCTTTTTTGTTTTGATTTCAACAGTAAAATGAAGTATTAACTAAAACTAATAATGGAACCTATTTTAACTGTAAACTCAATTAAAATAAGATTTTTGATGGTTCCTAATGCTGTTATACGTGAGTGGGGACAGTGATAATTAATTATTATATAGTAATAGAGTATAATTATTTTTTGTTAAGACTCATTAGGGAAAAGAAATAATTATATTAAAGAATTATATTATATTAAATCATTACAAAATATCAATAATTGAACCGATTTCCATAAGAAGGGCCTATGAGTATAGCACTTTGTATATACTCATAGGCCCTTCTTATGAAAATCGGTTCAATTAATGCTTTCACTTTTTATTATATCAATAAAAGACAATTTTGAGAATAAAAGTAATTTTACAAAATTTATATCTTTTTACATATAAATATCGTTCAAAATCAATATGCATATTAAGATCGGCAACAGGTATACAGCCATAAGTTTTATTTATTTTGTAATCAGTTTCATCTTTTACACAATTTTCAATGGATTTATTAATTATAAGATCAAAATTTTGTTCAAGATAACAGCTATTTCCTAAAGCAACTTGTTTGACATAAAATAATGAGAAGTCCACTTTATTTATTGCATTTTGTACTAAAAATATATGCTTAAAGTCTCTGTAAAATTATGAGAAGTTATGAAAATAATAATCGTTGACTTTCGAAGCAGTCAAACCCCCAAAAGTACGAGTGGTTTCATTTATCTCTTATTCGTCAAAAACCGGATGCACTAAAACGGCACTTAATAACTAAAATTACGCGCTTTAACAATAATTACCAAAACTATAGAATAGTTTCTAATAAAGAGGCATTTAATTGCAGAATATAATACCAATAGTTCTCAACTTGATTCAGTGGCTCTGCATCTTAAATATAATATAATAAAATTTTACGCTTTTCTACGTTCTGTGATGAGATGTTACCTGACATGAAATATAAGTGGCTCAGGAAAGGAAAAAACTTCTCCATATTTATAATTGCCTGTACACAAGTCTATGATGTATTTTTTAAAGACACAATTATATTGATTTATTGCCGCAAATTAGTACTTATGGATACAACCTTTTTTGGTATTGGATAGTTAGGCCCTGCAATCATAAACACGAATTTATATAACTCGTTGATTTGTGTATATTCTCCCTACGAACAACTACTCTTCAAAAACCATTAACCTTATTAATTGATATACTTGTGTAAGTGCTCCTCAAATTTCAGTTTTAATTCCAGTTTAATTCTTAAAAACTAAATTATTTACTTTTTTGTTTCTCAGAGTTCGAGCACTACATTCTTAGGACGTTAATTAACAGAATTAATGACTTAAGATTTTGTATCATTTAAATGATTTTAAACAATTCAACATTAATGAGTATAAGTTATTTATAATAATTTTATCAGAAGTCCATTGCTCTAGAAATGCCAATTTAGTTAATAATTAGACTCATCGTATACCTGTATGTTGAAAGATTAGGTTGCAATTAATTCATAACTAAAAAAATGAAAAATATTTGCAATAAATTTTTAAACATTGCAATATATAATTTAACAATATTATTGAGCCAAATATTGACTAACAATAAATTTTATTCAATATGTAATTTGAGATTATCTGATAATTATTGCTATAATAATGTGCTTTTGATCTTACAATCATTAATCCAGATATTCAAATAAAATTTATTCGCTTCCTTATTTTCACAGATATGAACAAAATTTAAAATAATCTTTGCTTCAGATAAAAAAGTTTCAAATTATTTTTGAATTAATAAAATTGGCAATTGTGTAGATTTTATTTTATAGTAATCAAAGTAAAAATAGTTTTCTTTTATCTTTATATCTTATTACACATCTAATATCATTTGACTTCGGTATACTTCTATATATAGGTTGATTGATATGTCCGGATCAGACGGGTGACAACCAAGTAAACAAACAAAAAACTATACGACCTCGAAAGAGTTTCTCAAAGATAGACGTCATAAAGGGCATTAATTAATATATATTGAAATATAATACTCAGGGAATACTTATATTGTATTAAAAAACCTGTAGTCATAATTAATGGTGATTACAGTTGTCAACACTGTCAAAATGTGATTTGTTTGTAAGCAAATGTCACTCCGTTGGAAAGTAGTTTATAATATAGTACATACTATTTTTATTAAGTAAGTTATAAAAGTTCAGTTCAATGTAATGAGCAATTTATATTATATAATACCTGTATTGGTATCCGGTCAAAAGGGCGCAAAACAAAAGGACGTATTATTATTTAGGTTATGGCTTATCATTTTCGTGGGCGGCGGTAACCGCCAAGGGGAAGCGATTTGTAAATATTTTACATGTCTCCTTTATGTATTTTCACTTTTTCGCATAGAAGGATATTAGAAAAAACAAAAATTTTCATGGAACAACTTGCATCTATTTTAGATTCGCACTTTTATTTCAATAGTGTGTCTATATTTTTTATATTTTTGAAAATAAATTTTTGTTTTGCGCCCTTTTGCATTTGCGCCTTTTTGTTTTGCGACATTATGTTTGCGGCTTTTTGACATGTAACCACTTGTATTAGTTCAATACCTAAAGTTATTAATAATAGTAAATATAACACAACACAATATAAAATTTTATTTTGGATAACTCCTTTTCAGCAGATCTCATTTTTAGCCCAGAGTTAGAGTGAGATATTTACAGGTAGAACTGTGTCGGCGTGGGGCAGATGCTACGGGCCTAGAGATTGCTCGAAAACAAGGGACATGTGGCACATGTCAGTCTAAAATTTGGAGTGTCCGGGATTCGAACCAGACATGGGCAAGGGGGGTGTGGGGTGGGTGTAACCCCCCTGAGGTCCAAAATTTTACCTTGATCCCCCCTTTGACTTGTAGACCCCCCATGAATTTTTTGGATTTTTACCTTGAAAGGGGGTACCAAGGTAAAATTTTTTTGAAAAATAGTACCCCCTGGAGCTTCATACCTTGCTCATCTCTGATTCGAACTTAAGACCCTTCGATCATGAATCAGACACCTTACCACTGTGCCACCCTCGACTCCATGGTTAATATTATCTAATATTTAAATTTTTAGCTGCAGTTATTATATTATGAGTTTTAGCATTGCGTTCAACATTATCAACATTATACCATTTGAGAATATTCTTCAAAAGTATCATTTATAAGCACTTTGTTTAAATAATTTATACATTTTTCACAACTAAAACAACAAACTTAATAAATTTAAATATAACTTTAAAATAAGCACATATTGAGTGAAGTGTACAGTTTAAGAGCTGTATTATTAGTGAATTCTGAATACAGAAAAACTGATCTTTTTATAAAATGTTTTGAGTCAAATAAAGTGTTAGATTTAGATCAGAACATAGAATAGATTATTACAGTAGTAATTGTAGATATAAGGCATTAATTAAAAGCAGGGTTAACTTAATAATTGTTGAGTGTTTGTTAAGATTATTCGTGGAAGTGAATGAGAGTTCACTTCAATATTTTCATCAATTTAAAGAAAAGTAGAGATAGAAATGCAATTATCTGATAGAAAAGCAATAATTATTTAAACTGCTTTAAGAAGTCTCTCTAAAATAGTATTCAACAAAATGAGATGTAAAAAATGACCTCGTTATTTAAAAGCTTAAAATTTCTTAAAAGCAACTCAAATATGAATAGCTTCACAAATTTTATTTACTCTCAATAGAAATCGATAATTGAGACTAAAAGATTTCACCGAGAATTAAATTCTTAAAGCTATAAAAACTTTTTTACGAGTGTTATGCTCTTAGATCAAAAGCAATTTATTTTCAAATATGATGTCACAAAAATATAAGAGAGGATATAAACAGATTTCAGGAAAAACTACACTTCAAATTACTTTTTTATACTTTATAGTAAAAAGTCTATAAGTAACATAAATGCAGGGCTAAAAAATTTTCTCTGATATAAATAGAAATATGGACAAACCCAATGATTTGAGTCTAGAACTTATTATTAGATTCAAAAATTGATCACAATTTATGGAAAAACGGATGATTTTGAGTTTAATACATAAATCGTATAATAAATTGAACCAAAAACCTAAAGCTTTTTATCAAAGAATTCAATTTCTGAGCTCATATCATTGGGTTTTTACGTATTTTCATTTAAATCAGCGATAATTTCTTAAGCCTTGCATTTGTATTAGTTATAGACT
>JAUJYT010000168.1:0-26410 GCA_033996565.1 Nanhermannia nana
ATTTGATTTAAGACCAAACTCTAGTCATCAATCAGTCAATGAATTATTTTCTAAGTATTTATTATTCAAAAAGTTGTGTGAATTACCGCTCAAGAGATTACTTAAAGAATAATTTTACGAGAAATTAGTATTTGAGTGGAGATTAATATCTAATTCATACACAAGTTTAGAGAAATGAATAGAATTACTGGATATTAAAATAGATGACAAACACTTTTTCTAAAGTATTCAAAACTCAAGTCATAAAGGCTTAAGAGATTCCTATTTTATTCAAGTTTTTAAACTAAAGTCTAATTCACATAAACATTAATTCAATTGAATAAAAATGCATTGATTTTAACAAAAAAAAAAAAAAATATCTTTATTCAGGAATTAATCTGAGATTATTTAAAAAGAGTTTTAAATTACTGAATGAATTATAACTTTCATATCATTATAAATGCATTCAATTGGAACCGTTTTGAGAATAAGTTGTTTCAGGTTTGGAAACGATTTGTCTATGAATGCAATGCAATCGACAATACATTGTGTAATAATTATTCTTTAGTGATCTCTGTATTCTGTATTCTGTATTCTAATAATAGAGAACTGTTTGTATGGGTTTGTATTAAGTCAAGTATTACAGCATTTGTAAGGCATCGTATACTTACTTCTGTTTGAACTATAGTTTCTATTTAAGTATTACTTTTCAATGAAATGAAATATTATTTATTGTCAATTTAGGCCTTTTTGTTATGCTGTATATGAGTAAAACGCACTCAATTGTAAGCATTAAAAGGTCTAAAACTCAAACAAAAGTTTGTCTGAAAATAACGCAAAATCAATACTTAAAATGGAGTTTATTTGAAGTCAAACTTTTGCTCATTTTTTCTTAGGTCAACCTTTTCTTAACTAAATCTTTATATTTATTGAAACAGAACAACAATTTGTTGTTCAATTGATTGGAACAATGCGTACATTTGGCGAAAGGCCGACAGCCTTTCAATTGGAAGAGAATGGAGACTTTTATTACATCGGATCTGAAGTATAGACTCATTTAGTTTTGCTTTTGATTAGTTTTGATTTAATTATTTCAACAATTGTTTAATTGAAAGGTTGGAAACTATATGCGAATGTTTAGGGGATCGCTATATAAGAGGTATCCCTCGCTATGGCGACGACTCGTGGCTGTGGAGGAGCGGAAGCGCATCAATACAATGGGTTTAGGACCACATTCTTTGGCCACTAATATCACACTTTTAAAGGCCACTGAAGTCGACGAAATATTTGAGGGAAGGGATGAAAAATACAAAGCAGTTTCTATCAGTACTGAGCCATCTGTTCAAAGGTTTAAAATGATAACTAATTGACATTTGTTTGTGTTTTGCTCTCATATGACTCAAAACCAACTCTCATAGACTGTAAACTAATTGTAAGTTTGAATTGTTCTGCTTTTGACCGATAGAGAGACTAAATCGAAGCGATCGAATTGGATCCCAACCCTACCCAACAGTTCTCACCACTTGGATGCCGTCCCCTGTTCGACACCGATCAGCAGAAGCAGAATATCACATAAGAAGGTGCGAACATTTCCCTTACTATACGATGATTTAGACCCTGCGCTTATTCACGAGAACGCCTCGCAGCCGGAGATTTTAGTACCCGTAAGGCTTGATATGGAAATAGAAGGACACAAACTTAGGGACACTTTCACTTGGAATAAAAATGGTTTAATTATTTCGTTATTTTTTTTAATCTAAGCACTTAAAGAGCACTTATTTTGCAATAAATGTTTTCTAATTCAGAGCAAACCATAACTCCGGAACAATTTGCTGAAGTTCTTTGTGATGATCTTGATTTGCCCGCCATCTCATTTGTTCCCTCAATCGCTCAATCAATACGCCAACAAATTGAAGCGTTTCCTACCGATAATCTACTCGACGATCAAACTGATCAACGCGTTGTTCTTAAGGTTTTTGTTATCTGATTATACGCTCATTTCTATTGACATAAATTCTAACAATTGTTATAATCTGAAAATAGCTTAACATTCATGTGGGGAACATATCACTAGTGGATCAGTTCGAATGGGATATGTCTGAGAAGGACAACACACCCGAACAGTTTGCTCTTAAACTATGTTCTGAATTAGGTTTAGGCGGAGAGTTCGTGACCGCCATTGCGTACAGTATTAGAGGACAGCTTTCTTGGCATCAAAGAACTTATGCATTCAGGTATTAATTAAGTTGATCTCAAATTTTTATAATACCGTAATTATTAAGTTTAAGATTTTAATTATATTTTAACATTGAAGTGAAGCGCCATTGCCTACAGTTGACGTCCCATTTCGTAATCAGTCAGAGGCTGACCAGTGGTGTCCATTCCTGGAGACATTAACTGATGCAGAAATGGAAAAGAAAATTCGTGATCAGGACAGGAATACCAGAAGAATGAGAAGACTGGCCAATACAGCCCCGACCTGGTAGTCATCTTACCGTTACTTTTAATCAAATTTTGAATATTTGTTACTAATTTATAAATTATGTCATATGTTTATTGAATTTCACAGAATACAAATACTTCAGTGAACCATATTTTAGCCGCATTTAAATTAAAATTAAGCTTTTTATTGAGTTCTTGAATTGAATTAATAAATATAATCATCAATTGATTCGCTCATTATTTGATTGAACACATTCTTGAGACGGAATTCAAGTTTTATTCAAAACGTTTCATAACTTCATTCATTCATTTTGTAAGTAAACATATCTTTCAAACAACAGAATTAAAAGAACTCTTTCTCTAATTCTGACTTCAAATTTTCGAATTATAGTAAAGAAATGTTTTGAATTTGTTATGCATTTTGTCCCATAATGTAAATTATAATTCATTACAATTTTCATTTAACTAAACATTTGCTTTATTTCTAATCTAATAATACATAAAAATTACATTAACTTTAAATTTGAGTAAATCTAACACAATGTCAATCAAATCATTAAATGACACCTTATTTATGATTAAGTCTATAATTAAATAAAATTTGAATCAATTATTCAATTATTTGCTTCATATAAGTGTTTGATGTCTTTCCACTGTTTCTGTAATAAAAATGAATTAAAAATAGAATTAAAAATAGAATTAAAAATAGAATTAAAAATAGAATTAAAAATAGAATGAATTGTAAGTTAACTCTAAGTCTCACCCCTTTATTGATGGAATCGAAGACATAGTCGGACGTGAGAGCGGCCCCTCTCTCATAAAAGAATGCGGCGCCGATTATCAACACCGCCACCGTTGACGTTCTCTTGAACACCGTTCGGTATAGAGTTGTCGCCAATCCTGACATTATTCCTGTTTTCCATACATTTATATATTAATCTCATTTCTATTCAATGCTTACGGATCTCGTATTCAAACTAATAAACAAATATTTATTTCATATAAAACTTACGTTACTTTTGAGATGAGATTTAGATTTAGTTATTCTTCAAATGTATTAAAATTATTAATTTATTTAACGATAGATTAGACTCACGTTTAATAAACACTAAACAAAATTCTGCTTTTATTCGCTCATAAATGACGTGAATTTCATTTTTGAAACCCTTTTAATTAATTAAAATACGAAACAGCCAGTGATGACAGTGTTGACCAGTCTCGGCTCATTCCGAGGCTCAGAGAATTTTTGAGGCTCAAGGCTCATGGTTTTTAGTGAGAATAGGGCTCATATTTTAGCTCAGGCTCACACTGACTGAGCCTGAAAACTATATATGGAAGGAAACTGTAAGAGTTTTGAAAGTTTAAAATTTTCACAGAAGTTATTTTATGATATTCTTAATGAAATTCTAAATTTAAATTGTGTTACGAATATTGGCTCAAATTTTCGCATATATTTAAAAGATTTAATGTCTTCTGAATCTATGCTTACATTTTTGAAGCTATAAATATTACCTAACATTTAAAATTCAAATCAATAAAATGGGATAATTTCAATAAATTATAACTTCAAAAAAGGGTAGGCTCAGGCTCGAGAGTATAAGAGTCAGCTCAGAAGCTTAGTTTCATGTGATTCTATCAGGATCAGGCTCGCGACCGAGCCTGAAAAGCTCGAGCCTTGGAAAACACTAAATATAACTTTACTTAAGTTTAGTTAATTATTAATTAATAATTATAATAAATTTGATTTTATTTTTAAGATTTTCGGAGCTTTTGCATTAAAATTAATGTTTTTTATGAAACTGTGGACAGAATATAACAACTTCTATAAAGAATTACTTTTTGGTAAACTGTTGAAAAGTTTTACTGAGTTTTAGTTTAGTTTAAGCTAAAAAAGTTAGAATTTTCCAAAATTAAATAAATCTTAAAATTATTAGTTTTTATGATTAAGAGTTGAATGAAAAAGAGTATAATTGATTTAATAGTTTTATTTAAAATTTAAATAAATCACAATTTATTGAACTTTTACAAAAGTGTTGCTTAAAAAGTAATAATTATTGATTTTGAGATTCTTTTAAAGAATTGTTTATAAAGTTTAGAGATAAGAGCTGTTTATCTGAAGGCATTAAAGCCTCAAACGTCTCAAAATGTTTGTGATAGTCCTGAGAGAGCGCCCAATGGCCTCATATAAGAAGCTATAAAACCTACAGAAAACTGGAAATGTTTGTTCCCTAACAAGTCGACTATGAGTTTGTCCCCCTCTAAAGCTGAAGGAGGGCTTCACTACTTCAGCACAACTTGGAATCAGCATTACTTGAGGTCTACTTCAATGCCATTTTGTTGACTCTCATAAAACTTGTATTACTGGAGCTATTGATCAAATCCGTAGCTTTTTTGAGATTTATTATTGAATAATGTTATTATCAAATATTTTAACACTAAATATAAACTAATTATGAAGTGATAAATAAATTGTTTGTCTCAATGTGTCTTTAAAAGAAGTGAAATAATAAAAGTTATAGAAAAGTAGTGATCAGTAGTGATAAGTGAATGCTATGAAATCACAGCAAACGCTATCATAAGCATTGAATGCTCACAAGTAGTGTTGGTTCAGTGTTTGCTTTCCAGCACAACATTTGTTTAGAGGAATGAGAATGAGAGCCAACTGTATGATGACTGCCTACCTCTGAAGCGCTCACAAACCACTCTATTATACCATTTTATGCATTTTATGGGTTCATATGTATGCCCAGTCGTGCGCCTCTACAGCTTCAGGCATAAGACAGTCGTACAAAACAAGTGCAAATCGTGACGACCCGTCGGCGCAACTAAACTGTAAATTCAAATTATAAACTCTTATAAATCAAAAATAATCGTAAAGTACTATTGATTTATAGTTTTTCTAACTATTTGACATTTTTAAGCTTGAGTTAAGACAAAGTGTGTATAATATTGTATCAAAGTTTCACTCATTGATGCCTAAAGTGTTGGGCATGTGTTTGGTTAGACTTATACTTGTCTGCACTCAAACGACTTGAAAGGAGAGCTCACCCAAGAGTGCAATTAAAGAATATCTTTGGAAAGCTTTTAACATATGAGTTATAACTACTCTACAAAGCTATGCATAAACGAGAAGCGATCCTAAACTTTATTGCTTTGTAGACCTGTAAAGCTCTAAACATCATAAAAGGCTGGCTTTAAAGTCATATTCAAGTAGAATAAAAGTTTTGAATAACTCTAACCTAAAAGCTTTTGATTTTGTGCATTCATTGTTTGCAATCGAATGGCTGAACATGTAATTCATGTAAATGAGAGACAAAGCAAATGTCAGTTTCTTTGATAACTACAAAGCAATTAGTTTTTTGTAGTATTTGTTTAATGATTAGTTGAATACGTTATACAGTACTTGAATAATAGATAATAAGTAGAAACTATGATTGCGTTTCGAGTGCCTTATTATTACCCAACAGTGTTTGCACTGATTTTTTGGACGTTTGCATTAAATGTATTGATAACGTCAGTGCCGCTCACATACAGTGCTGAATATTATCATCAAATAAGTGATTTGTGTGATTGGGAGGGCAGCGGCTCTCTTGAAATGGACTCAGACAGAGTGGTAGTGCCTGTTTATCTTCGCTGTTCTCATGGAACTATCAAATGGTATTATCCTAAGGGAGGTCTACGTGTGGTCTTAAGACATGGGACTTCTAATAAGGACTTTAGAGGATGTATACGTATTGCCAGAAACACGAGTAATAGCGTCAGAATGTATATCGAAGGCAATCAACAATTGCATAAACTCTACTCTTTTGATGACGGAAAACATATTGATCTCTTGCGATGTTTTGTCTCTATTAATGGCAAAATTGCAATATTTGTTGAATCAGAACCTTCCACTACCAATGATCTCGACAGAGATGTCGTCAAATTTAGTTATGACTTACAAAGTGTCTCATCTCATAACGAGTTATTGCATGACTACGAAGAGTGCAGGCCTTGCGAGGAAAGTGAAATGTTGTCATTGTTCTGCACCAGTGATTTCATTATTGAAGGAACCATTCATTCACTTTTTCACAATAAACAATTAGAACGGTCTGAGTTGACTGTTAGAGCGCATCAGATCCTAAAGGATCCCATTGACAACTCATACATAACTATAGGCAATAACAATAGTAATAACAGTGCATCAGTTGATGCCATAATTAGTCACTACGGTATTGTCAAGTATTTCAATCTATATCGGCCACTAAAGTGTGGCACTAAAGCTGGGTCAGGCACTCAATTCCTATTCTTTGGCCGTTGGGTTCTCGGCAATCCTGTCATTTCATGTGCACCCAAATTGTCTCATTGGAAACATGTTAAGAGCAAAGCATTAGAAAATGGCACAAATCAGTGTCAATTAGTTTAATAGGAATTTATAATGATTTAAAATTCAATACAAATTCGACATAACATGAATCTGATGAAGAATTGCTTATTTTTGTTGTGCAAATAATAATGAGTTTGTCAGCAATACTTACTTATTAAAAGTCATGTAAAGATAAAATCTGTTTTAACTCCATTTGTGCCAATTTGTGCCTTTCATTATAATTAATGTTATATAGATATAGATAATTGTGACTTAAATGTATGTAATGTATAATATCTATAATATAAATAATTGACTACTGT
The DNA here is from genome assembly GCA_033996565.1 of Nanhermannia nana. Lineage (NCBI taxonomy): Eukaryota > Metazoa > Arthropoda > Arachnida > Sarcoptiformes > Nanhermanniidae > Nanhermannia > Nanhermannia nana. Next base: position 7,090 of record JAUJYT010000168.1, read on the forward strand.
ATAGAGTTTAGCGAGAGTTGTCAACTGCTCTGCAATCTCTCAATTGGATCATTTGACTGTTATATTGTATTTCAATCTTGAGTTTATAGGATATATAAATATCCTGACAGGATATTTGTTATCTCGTTTCATAGCTTGTATAGATTAAAGTGTAATATAACTTATTTAACTCATTGCAAAAAAATCCTAAATACCATATCTATTAGACTTGATTAATATTATGTATTTATTTCAGTTTATAGTATATTATGAAGAGATTTATATCTAAGTTTTGATGCAAACATTGGAATTCGTTTTCTTTAATAGAGATTTAGTTTTATAACTCAAAGTATAACTTATTTATCTATTGAATGTTTCTTTTAAATCAAAAATTGTTACTAAGACTTGTAATATATTATTGTATATAAATTCACTTATTAAGTAATCAGTAATCGATTTTCAAAAAATCTGATTTTCGTAGTATTCTAAAAGTTATTTTATATGTATATTCATTTGAGTATTGCATACTTTACTTGAATACTAAAATTGTTAACATTTTGAAGCTATTGAGAAATTATAAATAAATATAATGATAAAAATTGACAAAATATTTGATTAAAAAATTATTTAATATCTAATTGAAGGCACTGCTGATTAAATCATTAAAGTCTAAGCTTTAAATTATATGCAAATGAATGTTTTCAGTATTCAAGCGGCGGCGTCAACACTTAGGGCATCTCAAAGTTCAAAGACAGCTAATCTTGAAAAAAGAAATCTTTCATAAATGGTCGAACTCAGGCAGTATGCAATTACTTATGCTTTGCACATAACTGAGAAGATTGTTTGTTACTCTGTGGCTCATATTCAGCAATAAATTGAACCCTTTATGGCAAAACGAACAAAAAGACGAAACTTGTTTAGGGCTTTAAAGTAGGTTAAAGCCAGACTTGATCTTTGTTCACTGATAATCGCTTTGACTCTAACTTCTTTTGGCGCTCATAAATAGCACGATTGCTATAAGTGGCAGAAATAGAAACCTTGCTATACATTATTTATTCTAATTTTTACTTCATTTTGCTTTTAGTTGCAGAGTCTAGTCTGCATTCGTTTTGAGGAATACCATGAATGCCAATGAAGAATATTAAATAAATTTCAATAATGTTTATCAATTTAGAAGATTAAAAACATGAATTGAATAATAAACATCTTATTAATGCATATTTCAGTATAAAAACTACAAAATTGAAAGCCAGTCAGGGGTACAGATCATTGAGTTATAATTTTATTTTAAAAAACTTGAACATAATGAAAAAATGTTCACTTTATGATATAGCTGTAGTCCTGTAACTGAGCTTAAGAAATATGATAATGGAATGCGTGGTTATAAAGCATAACTTTCAAGAGCTGTCATTTTCTTTCTGAATTCGGAGGTTTTTTGTTATTGTTTTGATGATCACAAAGAAGAGAAATTTGAGAAACAGAAAGAAACCGGTCTTAAACGGGCCAAGCCTTAAAGTGGGAGTTAAACTTCATGCTTGAGCCTGGAATACAGGTCCTGGTGCTGGTCTTTTTCTCGTTTGCATATTGTACTGTAAAATTATTCTTTTGAGAGAACAGTGGTGAGCCTCTGTTCCGATCCCCCTTTTCTCTGTTACTGTAAATCCATGAATACTCGGCTCTAAGCTTTTGAAAGTGAAATTCTACTCAGACTCTAAGCTTTCAAACTTCTATATTGGTTTTCTATACAACTCACTTGTCAGCAAAGCCATTGACCGTTCGTCTGAGGGGAGAACAACTTACTGTACTATCAGACAAAAACTCGTTTCACACTTTTAAAGGATAAACCACTAAATATAATTCAATTTTTAAAATATTTGAAAAACTTAGACTATTGAAGGCGAACGAGACATAAATCTGATTTTATGCTAAATAATCGTGTCGTCGTATCAGTAGAGCCTAGAAAAGAGATTATATTCTTTACATAAATTTTCCATTTGCTAAAAATCCAAAACTAATGAAGTTCTACTTATGTCTGCATGAGGTGCATAAGGTATTAGCTTTATTCTCATGTAAGTTATATAACAACAGATTATTATCACATTATCTGTAATAAGATTTGTTCTGCTTTGGTATGAACACACCGATTGAGCCTTACTTTAAGCCTAAATTTTAAATTTTGATCAAACTCTCAATTCAAAGTTAAGTTAGATTTTCAGATAAATTTTTGGAAATAATAAATTGAATTAAAATTAATTTCAGTATATATTAATTTATTATAAACATTGGAAATTGTTTTGAAAATATAATTACATTTTGTTTATTCAAACGATTTAAACATACAGTAACTGCAGTTTTAATTATAGCTTTTTTTAATAGTTTTAAGGATCGATAGATCAAAAGACTTGACTAAAAATTAATTAAAACTAATATATAATCAATATTATTATAATATTATGTGTTTATAATTTAGACTTTGAGTAAATATTTCTAAAACAAAGTTTTTTACAAGTTATACACTATTTATAGTAAAGTTTAACGTAATCTTATATAAAATTATATTTGAAGCGATGAATTACATAAAGAATGCTTAATAATGAGTGGTTTTAAAATGAAATATTCATTTTTTTAATTTCATCGTAAAGAACCAGAACTAAAGCTCCACCAGTGCTCCGAAATACATTTGAAAGCGCGCCCCTATAGAATGCTTTTGAGCCTTCGGTTTGTGCAACTTTGACCCAGCAGTCAATCGTTGATTTGTAGGAACGCTTCTCTTTGGGAACTCCCGACTGCATCATCATTCGACGCCGAACTGTATCGAAAGGGTATGGAATGATTCCCGAGACAGTGGCCACGGACTGAGCCATTGCCCAACTTTTGGAGAATCAAATAATTGTAAAACTTTTCATTAAAGAAAATAAAAATAACTTACGTTATAAATAAAGGAGTAGTTTTCGGGTTTGGTAGCATTCCTTTTGCGGTATCGAATAGACCAAAATATGCGGCGCGATATATGATAATGCCTTGAACTGAGACAAAGAATCCGCGATAGAGTCCTCCAAAGCCATCAGATTTGGTCACTTTTATGAGACAATCGGCCAAACCCTTGAACTGACGATCAGAAGCACTTTTCCCGATATCTACTGCTAATCGAGTTCTGGCGAAGTCTAACGGATAGACAAAGCATAGAGAGGTCGCTCCAGCCATTCCTCCTGAGGCCAAATTGCCAGCAAAGTAGCGCCAAAACAGCTTATTCTTATCGACTCCGCCCAAAAAGAATTGCTTATATTTGTCTTTAAACGCGAAATTCAAAGCATGCGCCAGAAAATATCTGATCACGTTCGCCAAGTTTCCCCTCCAGAAAGATCTCATTCCTTGTTCTTTAGGAATACGAACCAACGCATCCATTATGCCTTTGTATCGCATCGATTCTGATATCTGTTTCGACGAGTGCTGTACCTGAAGTAGTAGTTTAACGCGTTCTATCGGTGCCACCGCTGTCTTGCATATGGCCGCAGACACACCACCGGCTATGAAGTCCTTCCCAAACGAAGCAAAATCTATTGGCATGTCTTCACTCTATCTATTTTGGATTAAAGATATATTTGATTAAAAATGCATTAATTTATAGATTGATATAAAATACTATTCAATTGTTAATTATATTACAAATGCGTTTTAATTTTATTATACCTGTCTTTAAAAAGCACTTTAAGTCTAATAAACTAAATAAATGTTAAATAAGATGTAAATGTCCTAAAAATCAATTAAATGAGAGCCTATTAAGTATAAAAAGGTTTTAGAGATATTTAATAAAGTTGTAAAGAGTTTGAGTGAAACTAATAACTGAAATGAATTTTGACTCTACTGCCTAAAGTTCGTAAGTGGACTAATGGTCCATATTGATTTTCATTTTAATTTAGCTTGGTCATTTGGTCATAAGCATTTGGTCATTACTTCACCTTAATATACAGGGTGTCAAACAATGATTGTCTCCCTATTTAGAGCAGAAACTATAAAAGTTAGAGCAAAATCGACTTCATATTTGGATTCTACGTCTAAAAATACATTGGATTTAAATTTTTTAAAATTTTGTGCTTTTGGGGTAACGTCTTATTCGACGAAAACAAAAATTTGAAATTATCTATTCTAAGGCATTACCTTAAATGGCAAAATCGAAAAGTAATTTTTCTTACAAAAGTGCAAGTGTTTCATCTGTTCGACAGTTCGTCAAAATTCTCTATCATTCATTTGAAGACCAAATATAAAAAGTCACTTTTTATGAGTTAAATAAAGACCAAACAGAATAACACATTTATTTTATTAATTTATAGCTAAAACAAAATTTTTGTTCTCGTCGAATAAGACGTTACCCCAAAAACACAAAATTTAGAAAAATTGAAATCTAATGTATTTTTAGACGTAGAATCCAAATATTAAGTCGATTTTACTCTAACTTTTATAGTTTCTGCTCTACATAGGGAGACAATCATTGTTTGACACCCCGTAGATGTTTACTCATTCGAATACAAACGAGAGTCAAAAATCGTTTTAATTAACCGATTAATACGTATGTTTAGCGTTTAAAATGTTTTAAATAATTGTTTGCGCGTGTTTTTAATTGTGTTGAGTATACGGCACCCCAAAAGTCCAGTCCATCATTGAAAACTTTTTTGTTTAGGATTTTGTTAATTTTTACTTTAAGTAAATATTTTACAAATAACTTTTCGTCGAGATCTTAAAAATTAGTAACTTTTCACTAAAATATAATAAACTAATGATAATTTATCCAACATTTAACACATATAACATATAAATAAAAGTTAGAAAACTTTGGGACAAAAACAATTTAAAATTGAGGGGCACATAAGTACATACCCCCTGTCGAACACCAGGCTCAATAAGCTGAGCCTATGGACAACTTTAATAATGATGACCTGAATTAAAGTTAATGCAAGTTCTGAATTCATTATCTTTGTCGCATAAATGAGAATCCAATAAATGTCCACTTTTTTCACATGTATCTCATCTAATGAAAGCTAATGTATGCAACGCTATTATAGACGAAGATTCTTTGTTTCTATGTTCTAAAGGAACAATTCTAAGATTTATTAGAAGAGAAAATTCAATAATTCATTTACCGATGAGTTTTAAATTTATGCGTTTCTCAAATATCAAATAAAAATTAATAATAATTATGCAAAAAAATATTTATTGTCTGAAAGTATACTATTTTGAGAGTGAAATCCCTGAGGCCTTTAAAGTGTTATTAACTTAAGACGGAAATGAGTCTTAATTATAATTTATCTCATGTATAAGTCATAACTCGATAAAAAGAAGTTCAAAACTGATATTCAATAAAAAAGAGCAAAACTTTTCTACTTATAGCTCGTTCTCCAAAAGTTTTATAAGTTTTATATTATGGGTTTGACTTTGTATACAAACACTGTTGTGAACACTTTGACACCTATTCATGCCATTCATGCTATTCATTCAAATAAAGATTCAGTAATAATAATAAACATAGAATTCATACCAATCAAAAAGTTTTACAAATATAATAAAATCGGCGGTAAAGCCATCGAAATGTAGTTCACTTTAAAACTAAATTAGTTTTTATTATAAATGAATTCAATTAATAATAATTATATTAAAGTTATAATAATTCCACTGCTATTGAGTGCTATTCTTGTGATTATTAAAAACTATTTGATTACAAATGAAACCAATTATTGTTCAATTGATTTATTAATTGGAATCCTTTCCGCCAGAGATCACTTCAATAAAAGACAATCTATAAGAAAGACATGGATTCAGACAATTAATAATATTAATGAAAACAAATTAATAGCAGACTTAGGTTTCTGTCAAATCAAAGTGAGGCCAAAGTTCATAATCGGCTCAAAAGACTGTCCAATACATCCTTTATTTCGAGCCAACCATTATTGCTGTCATTTGAATACAATTATTAATTACAATCAAAACAATAGTGAATTATATTCACATCATTTCAATCAAACAAACACTCAATTCATAGAAACTGTTTCTCACAAAACTATTTATCGAGGATTTAGTTTTGTAGTGAGTATTGAACTATTGGTTTGTCATTCACTGTATATATGGTTAGAGTCTTATAGTTATCAAAATTTATTTCAGTCTTTGAGAGAAATTAATATTTGCTAATAATTGGCAGACAATTGCCTTTCTTTGCAGTACTTCTTATATATGTGGCTATTATTGTAGTTTTACTGCATTTGATAAATAAATTTTAATGTGTTGTTAAGGCTTTAGTTGAGTTGAGTTCCCATTTGATTAGAGATGAGATGCGAAGTCATGTACTCTTCAACTTTGGTTATGTTTAACACAATATGTTTTCAATTTGATTGATTTGATCCACAGAAAGCTCACACATAATGTTAGAATACTATAGTCTAAAAACAATTTAAATTAATTATTAATCTTATACTATAATTAAATTAAAATCTCATTTCACGAGTGTTTGATTATAACGTAGAATAAGTTTTTAACTTTTAATTCTTTTAACATTTAAAAAGTTTGAGCTTTTTTTAGATTATAATAAAGTATTTTTGTGATTACCATTAGACCAGACATTCAATTGTTGTGAACAAAATTGGAATTCGAAGAAACTTTTTGAATAGTGATCAAAACGTGACAATTGTTCTCTTGAATGCACAAAATAAGGCAAATTCAAAAGATTAAAACAAGTTTTAAAACATCTTTTAATAAAAGTTTATGTTTTTCAATATATAGGAATTGATTAGAAGCAAAAATGTTTCCCTTATTTCTTCTCAAGTTTATAATGAAGTTTATTATGAAACTATTGAACCTTTAGTATTGCCCAAAGATTTCTATGGATTGCTTGTGATTGATAACCAAATAATAGAATTCAATGGTAGACATAAATCACTTGAATTGCAAAATCAAAATGGATTTTTACAAATTTTAAGGGTTAGGGCTTTTTCTCAAGTTATCACAGGTTTAAGATTAAAATTTCTATAAATGAAATCATTTTTAGGCATATTATGGATTTTCAGATTTCGAGTCTATTGGATATGATATTAATTTAATAATTGGGCCAACTCTGGCATATAGTGTGGCAGGTAATCAAAAATTATCAGTACTATAGTCTACTTAAGAAAAAATAATTTTCAGCTAATCATTAGTGAAGTTTCAATATAACTAAAAAATTAATAACTGTTTGACACTTAGATCCGAAAGCAATGGAGTCTTTAATTAATTCTTATAACAAAAGTCAAATGGAATGGAATCATAAAATTTTAGACATTAATAAAAAAGTTTTGAACGAAATTCTCAATTATGATGACATTATTTTGATTGATTTGATCGACATATACAGAAATCTTCCACAGAAAGTATTGTTATTTTTTCAACAGTAAGTCAAGTCTCAGATGAGCTCATCTTTGAAATGAAATAATTTCAATATTTTTTAGTGCAATAAAGTTGGAAAAATTTACCCATTTTTTGAAAACAGACGACGACAGCTATTTAAATATTATTAATATTTTACGTGAATTGAACCAAACAATTGGGTTAAAGAGAGTTTGGTCAGGAAAGTGAGTTCTGAGTTATCTTACATTTAAGTAATAATTTATTTAATAAATAAATATGTGATTATTTATTAGCTTTAGAAGACTCTGGCCTTTAGACTATTACGGAAAATGGGCTGAAAATGATTACGGGTCACCATTTTATCCTCCGTTCGCGTGTGGTTCGGGATATGTATTATCTGCAGATTTAGTAGAATGGCTTACTTTCAATTCAAATGATTTGCATAGATTCCAAGTAAGTCTCTTCTGCACAAAAAGTTCAATCATTTATATCTACTTAAGTGATGGCTTTAAATACTGAGAAACATTTAATTAGCACTTAATCGTTAGATCTAACAAAAGGTGTACTGTATAGTGTTTATACTAAAGGTTTATAAGTGTTATCTCCAGAAAGCAGCTCATATTGGCTCTAAACCAGTTCACGCATAATAAACAAATCTATTTCCAAATCTTTTCTCAAAAGGGCGAAGACGTTTCGATGGGAATATGGTTATCAGCAATCAATCCATATTATAATGATGTGAGTGAAGAGTAGAGCTATTTTAATACAAAATAAATCAAATTTTAATACTGTATTTATATTAAAGGATAAAAGATGGTTATGTAATAACACAGAGTATAACATTAGCGAAAGCTTCAGCATTCCTCAGCTAGAAGTCAACCAAATGATAAAAATACACGATCTTATCAATAAATCTGAACATTTGTAAAAAAATAGACATTTTGTAATCTTTATAACAAATAAAAACTTAATAATTTATAAGTTTTTTGACAGCATCTAAACATTTCCATTTGTCGGGCAAATAGAAGGGTTCGAATATATGAGGGAATGGTGTGTCATATCCGGTCACCTGAAAGAGTAAAAGATTATGTGAATATTGAATCTATGAGAAGAATGAGACGAACCCGAAAAATAGGTGCTTCCAGATGGAGGAAACATTCCTTCTGTATGGTTGCGGCGATTTCTGCACCAAAGCCTCCAGTGAGGGGCGCCTCGTGTGCGATCAGAATACGACCCGTCTTTTTAACAGAATTAATAATAGTTTGTTTATCCCACGGAAGGATAGTCACCAAATCGATGAGTTCGCAGCTGGCGTTCAACGTATCGCTAGCCATCTGACAAACTTCGTTGAGAACATGCACTTGTGTTCCCCAACCAACTAATGTCAAGTCATCGCCTTCTACCAGTACTTCTGCTTTTGAGAGAGGGATTGTATAATCTTTGAGCGGCACCTGTTCTACAGCCAGTCTGTAGAGTATTTTGGGCTCAAAGAAAAGGCACGGATTCTTATCACGAATACAACTCAAGAGCAGACCCTTTGCCTGTATTGGTCCGCGCGGAACAACAATCTTGAGTCCCGGGCAGTGGGCGAAGAAGGCCTCCACGCTCTGGGAGTGATACATAGCCCCGTGTCCGACGGCACCGCACGGCGCCCTCACTGTCAGTGACCCGCAATCGAATTGATTGCCCGAACGGTACCTAAACTTTGCGGCCTCATTGACCAGTTGGTCAAAAGCGGGATATATATAATCAGCAAATTGTATTTCCGCGATAGCGGTCGCGCCCGCAGAGGACAGACCAATGCCGAAGCCAGCGATGCCCTGTTCACAAAGCGGGGTATTGAACACACGGTCTTTGCCGAACTTGTCCTGAAGACCAACTGTGCACCGAAACACTCCGCCGAATGCCACGTCTTCACCAAATATCACAGCAGACGTATCTGTGGTCAGAGCGATGTCCAGCGCATTGTTTATCGCTTGAAATAAATTCATGCGAGTCGTGTCTCCCGCGGACACCGCCGGAGTGTCCGGAATGAAACTGAAGTGAGTCATACTTCGGCTCATTTGCGAACATTTTAATTTTTTTGCTTTTAAATCGCTTTTTGATATTAAATCAAATGTTTTTCGAATTAATGATCTGTTGAATAGTGAACTCATTATTGTTCGATATGTTCTCAAAATCTCATCTTTAGATAATATCTTTCAAACACTTAAAACACATTTAAATATTACGTAATTTAACACTTGATTTATGTCAATAAACAACACCTGACTTACAAACAGCTGATCTCTCAAAGCATTCGCTTTTGAATTGGACTTTATTTTCGGGTTTAACCTAAACATTACTTATAAATACCCATAAATTAATTATTGAATTATATTTTTAGATATTTTCCTATTTATTATAAAAAAAAAGTCAAATGAATTGAAAAATTAATAAAAAATAAAAAATGGGCTAAAATTAAAAATAGAATGATTTTTAAAACTTAAATATTTCTGTATTGACCTCTATTTGAATTGAAACGCCATTATGAATGAAATGTGCGCTTAGAATAAAAGTGATTTTCATTTTAGTGTTTAAAACTGTTTTTAATTTAATTGCATTTAATTAACATTTATTGAGAGTGTCTTTCAATTGCGATCATATGTCGACCGAAACATCTATTAATTTGGGTCAAGATTTTCATTAATTATTAGTATTTATATCAAAATAATGAAAAGACCGGTATTTTTGATAAAAAATTAATTTTAATTTATTAACAAATAAATAGGTTTTGCGAACCGTTGGTCTCCATTCAGACAATTGGACCAATTGGTGAACAATGCAGTCATTGATAAATCGCAGAGAATTTTACCAGAATTGGAGACTTCGTTACTCAGACATAAAACTGATTTCTTATCTCTTCTCAAAAACCCGGTATTTATAAAGTTTTTTTGTAATTGATTTGCTTTTAAAGTGAATTTAATTGTAATTTATTTGTTCATAAAGTCACGAAATGCTTTGCATAAAGAGATAGTAACGAACGCATCAAAGGATGGAATAGTTGTTATTCAACAACAAAATCGATTGAAAACAGTTATCCCTCAAGTGATGATCGAAGAGGCGCTCCTTATGTCAGAAATGTTTGATTTGAATGAATTGTCAGCACTGGAACTGATAATCGCAGGCGAACATCAAGAATCACGTTATCCGGAGCTAAGTCGGGGTCCAATCGCTGTTCTCCTCTATTATGACGGAAGAAAATGTCTGTTGAATGCACTGCAGTCTCTCATACAGGCGAGGAGTGGCCGTACCTGGTCTTTGAAACTGTCCCGCGATGTGACGCGGGTTATAAACAAATTCACGGATGAGCTCAAAGACGATGGAATTATAATTCAATGTATAGAACAGTTGTCATCGCTCGACATCATCGCTGAGTTCGATTTACTTCAACGCAATCGAGCTTTGGGTTCATCTAAATATAGAAAACAAGTCTCGGATCTTCTTAAAGAGATTCGACAACTTTTGGCTAATATTATATTTAATTATTCGGCTCAAAGTGATCTCACTCCTAACGAAATCATTAAATTGATTCAATTGATTGCCAGAAAAGGACAGTTGAATTCAAGCGGAACTTTGGACTCAGTGACCACTACATTACTTATGTCATTGTTTTATGTAATAGACATCAGTTCCATTCAATACAATGAAGAAAATGATTCCATAAGAGAGAGCAGTTCATTATTAAAATATCAGAATTTAATCAATGAAATTGATAAACAGCTCAACCAAAATGAATTCTCTGTCAAAGATATTAAAGCTATGCTTCAGTTTGGTTTAGCGCTCAGTTTGAAAACTTTATCTCTATATCCTGTCCGTGGAATCGAATATGAAGTGGAAGACGAAAAAATGATTGACTTTGCCATTGAAAGCAAAGTGTTTGAATCGTTTCACACATATATCAGTTCTAATGAATTTGTGGCAAATGAAGAGTTTTATATGAGAAGAATTCATAGCTTAATAACTGATTTTATAATATTAATGCCAATCAAACTGAAAGAATTGAAAGACAAAGGCGACGAAATCGGAAGAATAATGGACGCGTACACCACAGAAGGCATTCAACCGCCGGCAACCATTCCTCGTCATTTCGAAAAACTGCTTTACTTTATGGCACAATTCTATAGTAGCGATCGGTTTGAGTTGTCCACTGATTTTTGGTCGTCAGCTGTTGAGGGAAGACATACAACGCATAGACAGCAATCGCTACATAAGTTCATTCGCACCATTCAAGACTCTTTCTTTCCTAAAATACTTCACATTCCAGTTATTAAATTACTGAAAGCCTTAGCTATCAATTCTGCGTTCAATGTCTTCAACTTAATTAAAAGTCCGAGTCTTCACATGAGCTCACAGTTCTCTCTCGACCACTTCAACGATACTTTAATTCAATATTGCAATACAGTGAGAGGTCATGACAATAAAGACAAAGTTAGTGCGAGTACTAATAATTTTGGGTTTTCTAACATTCAAATGCATTTACACGGACAGCAACATCGAGTTCTAACTGGAATCGAAACCGACATTCTCTGTGCTATCATTGAACTCATTGAAGTGATGGTTAAAAATGTATGTTTTTTTTTTACTTATTTGTTTCATAAAATAATTTTGTTTTTCAATCGATAGGATAAGACTTGTTGTTTGGCGATCGCTGAGAATCACGAATATTCTATTATTTCAACTTTGGTGGGAATATTACGCTGTGCTGTTCCTAAAGAGGTAAAGGCTTCGATCTTCAACTGTTTGTCAGGATTTGCTTCGTCTTCTTCTGTTTCATTTATTATTTGGTCTAAAATTGATGGAATACTTCCAAAATTCATGCCAACCGTCACAACGGGTACGATTGTCGATCCCTTATCACAACACAGGTTATGGCAAAATGGAATCGGCATCGAAATTGAGGAAATAGAAGCTAAGAATGAAGAATATCCCATAACTATCGGCTTTTTGAGACTTATGAAATCGCTTTTCATTCATTGTGATGCTAATCAACCCCAACAACATCAGTCTTCTTCTGATGTCTGCTTGAATTTCATAATTAACTCAATTTTACTCAAAATAAATGCAAGACTTTTCAAAATAGAAGAAGAAAAATGGATTATAAATAAAATTAGTTTTGAGATTCTGCACACTTTAATACAAAATTATGAGCCTTTAGTCGAAGGAACCAATTCTAAAGTGGCGTTCAATATATTTTCTCAAATATTGCAAGAAAGCGGTCTTTTCCGTCACATAATCTCTACACTTGAAGATATTGCCGACAACTTTGAGTCGCAAATGATTGTGGTTTCGTTTGAGAATAATGAGAATATCTCAAAACTAATAGAAGACTGTGCTCTCAATGCTCTCAAAATTTTGAGGTGCATTTGTGAGAAACAGAATGAATTCATAGAAATGGTTCATCAAATACCAGGCTTTCCGTTAGCTATTATCGCAAAATTCGATGTCTTGTTCAATAACGTGAATCCGAGAACCGGTTCAATTGATCGTTTGTCGACTTTAATTAGATTAATATGTCTGTCAACTCCCGCTTCTATTGAGACATTGAAAGTGTTCAATAGTTTGTGTCGAAGTAATCCTGAAATATCACACTTATGTCTATTGCAATTGCAATCTTCAAACTCTAAAGTATTGAAGAATGAGTTTATGATTAATTCATTTGTGGACTGTTTGGAAACACAATCAAAAGAACTGAGATTAGAAACACTTAATTTAGTGCTGACGTGTTTGGACTACATTCACACCAACTATACTTATAATTTGGCGCATAAGTTGTTAGGCATTGACAAAACGAAATCACTGAGAGAAGCCGGAAATTTGGGTCAAACTTACACGTGTTTGCATTCAATTTTATCTTTTTTCGATCCTTCAGTTGATGTCAAAGAAATGCTAGAAGAGCGACGATTAGGAATTCAAATACTTTACAAGCTTTGCGTTTCTCTCTATACATATGAAACTGTTTTAAGATTTTTGAGAACAAGTTATGATTTTATTATACAATACCTTCAGTTATGGGAAAAAATGCGTTCCGACCCATCTCTTGATCCAGACTTAGAAGAATTGATTTTACCGGAATTGACTTACTTTCTGCAAATACTATCGATTGATATTATGATAACTTCACAGCAAAATCTGAAGTCTCACTGCGCCACTTATGTCAACTTCTTATTCATCGAAACAAAAAGGGGGAGAATTTTGGATTTGTTAAATGCATCCATTTTTAGACATTCGCACCCATTAATGCCTAATTTGGAATTTTTCGAACAAACAGGACTTTGGAAAGCAATCACAGAGTGTTCCCAATCACCCAATAAAGCTATTGATCTCAAAGAGTTACACCAGAGGTTATTAAATGAAATTCGATTATATGGACCACAACTGGGTGTCGTTCAGACAAATTTAGTCAGAAATGAATTGAAAACTATCCTCACATACGGCGCTTCTTTGAATGAGTCCCGACAAAAGCTAACTGTAAAGACTCAGTATTTCGAGTCGTGGCGTGAATTGCTTGAAGTCCTGATCATCACTCATAGTCTTGATTTGTTTGATGACGAATCGCGCGCCAGATATCTAATAGAAATTCTTCACGAATTGATTAATAAAGCTTCAGAAGCGGACACATCCACTTCGGTTTTGAACCCGATTTCATCGGCTGTTCTTATAATATGTTCGTCTCTTTACGACATGAAATCTCAAGCAATGACTTCCAATATAGCCTCATGTGTCAAATCAATTATGAATGCTTTAGATTCGTCTTCAAGTGCTGTTTGGAGTGATCAGAAAAGAACTCGTATTAACTTTTACGGCTCACTCTTGTATTTGTTTCGTTGTTTGCCTTTTAATTTATATAATGAATTGAAATATAGTAACAGATTATTAGAAAGGCTATCAAAAGACATGTTATCTGGTCATGAAGTGGCTAAAGTACTATCGATTTCACTTCTCAATAGAAGTGATCTGTCGTTGTGGTTGAATGAACTCTCATCTAATGGTACTCTGAGACAGCTTTTGGACAGTTTATTATCAGATGACAGGGAAATCAGGGCTAATAAATGTCAATTCATTAAAGCTTTCTATAGCTTTGAATCTAAAATGGTATTTAAAAGATTTCAATTCTAATTATAAAACTTTTGAAATTATGTTTTTTATTCTTCAGATGCTTTTTCTTCAAATATTTTCGTCAATTAAAAACATAAATAATTTTCCGATACATAATCTGGACGTAATTGGAACTCTTGGCTCCATTCAAAGCATTGATATGTATCCTTATTTAGTGGGTCAGAACGATGTTTGCCATAAAATATTCGTCGACACTTTAAGATTAATCATTACAATGTCGACAACTAATAACCAGCAAATTATAAATGAAGTAAACATTTCATATTTAATATACATTTCTATTATTCTTATTTAAAATCTTAATTTTATTTATAAAGTTAGTAGAGTTTGTGTCTTCGCGACCCATCCTTTGCGATGTACTTCGAATCGCGCCTTCAATTAAGAATACTATTGAAGGAAAGCAAGTTATTGTTTTAATAACTAAAGTTGTCTCACGTCTTATTACGTACACTAACAAGAGTTTGCAAATCTCTTTCATTGGACTCCTTTCTCACTATTGCATTGATTTTACCACTTCTGAAGACAGCGAAATTGTATTCAATATTTTATATGGTTGCATACAATTCAGTCGGACTAATGGTAGGATTCATTTATTTTGTTTTCATTAATCGATTTCCAGTGCTTGCGGTTAACTTTCATTATGTTTAAATAAATTTTATTTTATAAAATTAAAGACAATTTTAGCCAAAGTTATCCTCTCGACTCGACTCGACTCGACTCTGCTTTGAGAGTCGCGAGTCAGGGCCGATGACAGCAAAATTTGATAACTTTTATCTCTTATTTAATATAAAATAGCTTTTTCTTGAAAACAACAATACTTATTATATAATATGTTTGCATTAGAGATATTGCTCTTTTGTTTTGTATCAAAGGTTAAATTTTATCTATAAATGTTTGTCAAAAACCGAAGCATTCCTTCCCATATAATGAGGCAATCCTTCAGTAAAATTAATGTTTACAGTAAACACAATTTACTAGAACTGGAATGAATTGTGTAAAAGTCCGCAATTCCCTCATTGTATTTCAATTTAAGTTTATTTATATTAAATATTAAGAATTGAAGAGAATTAGTGTTGAATTTGAGCTAAAACACACATTACTGCTAATAATTGTCAACTATTCGTTAACGACTGTAAGGGTGCACTCGATTTTGAAATATTGAATAATTTTTTCGCAATTTAATACCGAATATTTGTATCTCTGATAAAAAATGAAAAATGCCGTCAATTGTATTACTCTTTAACTGTTTCTACAATAGCTCTAAATTATGATAATTTATATTTCGATGATTTTCCTTATATGGAATTTCCTGTTTAGTGTTTTCCTACATTACATTCAAGTTTGCAATTTCCTATTCCATGACCCAAACACTCGTTTTGTAGACATAATAAGGCTTTTCTTCTTTACTGTTTATTGTTATAAACACTTCACAATGCAGTAATCGGTCACAGAGTATGATAAGAATATGCGAAACACTTTATTTATTACTATCGAGTGATTGTTCAAAATTGTTAACCCTTTGTTAACCTTTTGTTCACTGATTTATAGTTATCCTTAAGTTTATCGTTAGTTATGAGGTAATTATTCATCGCCTAAAACAATGTTTAAGAATTAGGTCTAATTTTTCATTAACATTCATTGGAAATGATTTCTCAAATTAATTGTTTAAAAAAAGAATAAAAATGAGCGTTGGCTTCAAACAAATACATTTTGCTCACTTTGTTTCTCACAGATTAATATAATTTGTAATTTGATTCTTCTTTAATTGTATGCTATTATGTAAACATTTTGATTGCTTATTCAAAAATTTAAATTATGCCAAACTTTTTCGTTTAACGAATTCTAATGACTGTAAACTCAATGAACAGGTCTTTTGCCACTGTTTGAACCAACTTTAGTAACTCAAGACTCAAACCTTATAACTAATCAGCCTTTGGGTCTATTGGTATCAATTATTAATAACTGTACTTCTAAGACAACTGAAATCAAACATTATCTGCTAATTATCGAATCTGCTCTGTATCTGCTTTGGCATCACTTGAATTTGTACTTTTCATTATTGAATTTATCGAATGAAAAAGTACAAGAAGTAGAAAATATGAGGAATCAATCGGAATACATATTAAGTGATGCCTTCTTTTCCAAAATACAAACCATAACTCAGGTAATCATTTGAGCATTAATTTCAATATTAGATTCACTTTTTAGGTTACAGTAATCAGAGAATAATGAGCTTTACTTATAATTCTTAATCTTTTTACTTAAATAGAAAAATACATTTGTGGACGCATTGATCCGACGGTTAAAGAGAATAATACATCTGAAGAAGACCAACAATATTAACGTTAACTCTTAATGTATTAAATATTCATTTAATTATTATATTTGTTTAACCATTAAATAAATCCACAATTATTTGCAAATTATGTAAAATTGCAATTTTGTAATTATTATTCAATACTTATTAAACTTTTATAAGTCTATAAGCATTTCAAATGCCATTCATTTATTGAATTAATTCTGCTTTTAGTAAACTTTTACGAATTACAAACTATTTGTAAATAAGAGAGAAGTCAATTAAAGTGTCCGCCCATTCATAGCCCTAATTCTTTTTAACGCATTTATTGGAGCAGTTGTTGTAATGATAAAAGCAAGTGATTTGGTTGAAAGCCTAACACCAATACATTATAACAAAGCGATTGTTAGCCTAACACCATCTTCAAGGACAAAACAATAACCGTATTATCATTTAAATTGTGTGTAATGTATGC
The DNA here is from genome assembly GCA_033996565.1 of Nanhermannia nana. NCBI lineage: Eukaryota > Metazoa > Arthropoda > Arachnida > Sarcoptiformes > Nanhermanniidae > Nanhermannia > Nanhermannia nana. The sequence continues at coordinate 24,366 of JAUJYT010000168.1, forward strand.
ATTTTCAAAAATGGATGAAAGCCTGACAGATGTGCCGAAATCACTCAGATTTCTACACATTCAACATAAAAGTGGTGATCATTTTAAATACTGTGATAATAAAACTCAATCTGAAAATGTTTGCAAACTTTTGCCTAATGTTCGTTTACTTTCTTCTGTTGCCAACAATAATGACAGCATTGATAGTCATTCAAATACTTTTGGATTACAAATTCCTCAATATTCTAATGAAAGAAGTGTTCAAACTTTTGATATTCGTTATACAAATCCAAAAGAAATATTTGGCAAGTTTGGAGACGACCGCAAACTATCTAAATCATTGCCTGAACTCAGAGGACTCGACTATTTATCTAACTTTTCTGTTCAAAGCAATAAAGAGACTGAAAGTTTGACAGACATATCATTATTATCACAGAATATCACTCCTAACTGGAAAAGTAAAGCAGACTTTTTATTCACTGCAATCACACTTTCACTCGGACTGAACAACATTTGGAGGTAAACACTTCTCAACTATAATTATAAAAGTAAAAAAATTAGTTTTAAAACTTTCCCAGATTTCCATTTTATGCATACAAATGCGAGGGCGCGGGTATGTATTCCTATAACTACATTCATCCTTAAGCCGAATACATTAAAAACTGTTATATAATAGTTATAATTTGCTTAAATTGTTTCTAATTTATTCAATACTTATTATAAAGTTTAACATTCAATACTTTATCTGCACTGTTAATGGGAAAATAAATGCAAACATTTTTAAAACACATTATTACAGGTATAAAAAATTTTTCTAAGTATGCATAAACAGACAGAATTATTTCAGCACAAATATGACTTATTAATAAGTTAGTGCATAACACCATACAAAAAGTTATTAATGAAGGTGGTCGCTAACTATTGAATGTTATTTTTTAATTAATGTCAGATTATGTAAAACATAATATTCGACTCATTGATCAATTGATTAATGAACCCATTTATCTATACGTTCATCTGTTGCATAATTTAAATTTTATTCATTAGGTTCACTTTTTGTTTTATATATCTTTCAAATGTTTGTCTCTGGTTTTCCGTTACTATGCATGGAGTATGCGATCGGACAGTTCACAAAACAGGGTCTTATTAGAGCTTTAGGAAATTTGTGTCCATTACTTAAAGGTCATTAAATCTTATAAAACTGCTTTAGTATGGAATCTCTTCCTTATTATTGAAACTGGCGCTGATTCAGTATTATGTTACATAAGTTCTCTTAAAAGAATTTCATTTAATACACCGGCACATGTGTATGAGGGACTTGTAATGCATGTATATGAGGGGCAAAGAGCACTTTAAAAATCTTAAATATGTATTATGTAAATTATGCTTAAATAAGCTTAAGTACTAGGCGTTTAGTATTTCTCAATATAAAGTATAACCAATCATTATATTCATTATGATTAAGTACGGAATTTATAATACTTGACCTCTACTTAAGTCAATTTGCAGAATAAAAAACAATAAAAGAAAGGAACAGACCTATTAAGTCTCTATCTAAATATCGTTAACTTAAAAAATTTAACTTAATATACAAAAGAATCAGAGTTTTAACAATACGTGGGATTTCATATTATTGCTGAAAAATGAAACACATTTATGAAATATTGTAAATTACTTATTATATATAGGAATAGGTGTTGTGGGCGCTGTTATTGTCTCTTTATTAATACCATTGTATAATACATTGAATTCTTGGACATTATTTTACTTTTTTAAATCATTTCATACGACTCTTCCATGGACTAAATGCACAAATATATCTGAAAATTGTTTAGAAATATATTATGAAAAGCATGTCATGAAATTGCAAAGAAGACAATCAGATATATTGATAAATAACTCTACCTTTGATTCTAACAAAACTTTAAATAAAGAGAACACAACACTTCTTATGGATGAATCAATTATTTCTACGTCTGATTTCTTTTAGTGAGTCTGTAATTATTGACTTATTTGGCATAAGTCTACTTTACGGACGTCAAGAGTTTATAGTATACAATGCTAAG